>JARYHS010007507.1:0-52636 GCA_031002005.1 Vandiemenella viatica
ATAATTGCACAGCTAGTAAAATATATGCTTAACAGTGCAGAGATGTTTCATGTTATGTCTGAATCAAATTCTCCATCTGGCCGCCTCGTAGTGCAGAGCTTGAAAGGCTCTTCGTAGTGACTGTAGAGCACTGGACGAATCTGTCCAACCATTATCTGACACTTCAGCCTGCCATCTGAAAAATAGATGAAAGGCGCTAAGTAGCAAAAGGGAATAACGAACTAGGATAGGGAAATGAGCCACCACTTACCTTTAGACGATGCATGTGGGGCGCGAACACACAGAAAACACACAAACGATCATAATACCATAATAATCTAAATACCTGTTCAAAATTTCAAATTGGAAGTGGGTGATAATTTAATGGAGATATTCAATTATATTCGTACATATATACATACAGGTCAAGCAAATATAAAGTGTGTATTAAGAAGGGTATCACGTGCAGTTCCCATATATAACAAACAGCTTGGAAGATGTTGCCCGGGGCCTTAAACATATGTACACAATGACAGAAATTGAGATGATGAATAGGAATATCATGATGATCAGTCAAAAAATGGACAAGAGAGAAAAAGTGAAAATTTGCACATGCAGATTTAACAGCTATGTGAGAAAAAACAGATTGTACCCTAAGATGATCCTTTCTGAGGCCAGTATCCTGTTTTTGCTCAAATATTTCTTGCATACTGGATAAAACTGCAGCCTGATACGGAACCAGTCAGTGGTCACCTTGCAGATGTTATTTAAGTTAATTTGAGTCAGGCCAAGCATTGTTTTTCTGGCTCCCTCCCCGGAAGAAATGTAGACAGACAAATCAGATACTGACAAACACGGCACAGATTATTGTCCAAGCACCGTGTTTTTTACAGCACCGTCTGACAGCAAACAAGAGTAACGTGTTGACATGTCGGGACAGCTTGTGTCCACCCTGTCGACTATTGCCCGTAATGGAGCAAAAATGTTTATTTGAAAAAATCTAGAGTAAAATAGGTCCATCATGAATGACATACAAGAGAGGGGAGTCCAGGCTCACAGCAAATGTAAACAAACGTGTGAAAAATGTGCTATTGCAGATGTGTTTAGGCCCCAAAGCTTCTAAACTTCATATACCTGTTTGTATAACTGTTCTTCCTGGCTATTTGTTATTCTGGACAAGTGCACTGATTTCAGGATATGAGTGATGAACTTAATTCCAATGTAAAAAACGAACGTTTAAGAATTTTAAGGTTTTTTTCATCTTTGGTAAGTTTACTTTCTGCAGTCTCATTGTGATACAGGGTGCGGCAGCATAACTTCCTTTTTTCAAAACTTAATAAAACCCATTGTATGAATCAGAAAATTTTTGTTTTTTATAATGTAGGCACATACATAAACTTTTGTTTTACTTAGTTTTGAAGATCACATCAGGTAGGTGACATCCCCCATTCTGCACACATTGAGTAAACTGATTTCTGGTGTTTGTCATGACTCCTGCCAGCATAGCAGGTGTTATGTTGACAATTTCTTCCTGGATGTTGGTCTTCAAATGTTGTAGGGTCCCTTGGATGGTTCACATATACACATGATTTCAGAAAAATCCCATAGAAATAAATCACAAGGGGTCAAACCAGAAGAGTGGGCCATCCACTCCAAATCGCCCTTAATTGAGATGAGGTTCTCTGGGAAGGGTTCCCTAAAACAGCCATCGATGCTCTTGAAGTGTGTGCTTTTGCGCCGTCTTGTTGGAATCAAGTGTCCCCTAAGTCCAAATCATCTAGCTGTGGGTAAAAAGATTCCTGTATTATGTTTACAAACCGGTCTGAATTCACTGTCAATGTGACTTCATTTTCCTCAAAGTACCAGGGACCAGTAATTCCACCTCAGGAAATTGCACGCCACACTGTGACTTTAGGTTAATGATGCAATTGTTGAGGATTGGTGCCAGTCCAGTAGCACATGTTTTGTTTGTTGATGGATCCACACAAATTAAAATGGGCGTCATCATTAGGGAAAAACAGTGTCATCAGGAACATCATTATTAGAGGATTCAGTAAACCAGCAGCCAAAATTGAAGGGGGAAATAGGTACAATTATAAAAAGGCACAGGTTTCAAATTTGAGGAGATATTTCAGAGAACAATTTAGCAAATGGAAGGAAGGCTCAGGTACAGTAGAGTCAAGGTGGGATGAGTTCAAGGAGATGATAAGAAAGGGGGAAGAAAAATTTATTCCAAAGCAAAAAATAAAGAGAAGTAGAGAACCTATGTACTATAATAGGGAAGTGAGGAGGTTAAAGAGGTTGGTAAGAAAAGAACATAACAGAGTTAAGAGACAGCAGGGTAGTAGGGAATATTTAAAACAACTAAACAAGGACTTAATAACAGCAAAGAAAATGGCTAAAGATGGGTTTATGAAGAGTATTGTCAGTGCAGGAGGACCATTGACTGATGCATCTAAAAATTTCTATGGCTATATCAGGAAACTGAGGGGAAGGGAGGGTGTAGAGACACTTATAGATAAGGATGGAGAAGAAGTTACTGAGGATTTGAAAAAGGAAGAGATTTTAAGTAACTGGTTCAGTGAAAGCATTAGGGACAATGAATCAGAAACAGGAGGGTCTAATTCGGAGAATGAGCTTAACAACACAATTAGAAATGACGATAGTAAAAAATTTGATATCCATCCTGAGGAAATCATGAAGGAAATAAGAAAGCTGAAAAAACATAAAGGGGCTGGTGAAGATAATATTACTACAGATATCTTAAAGATAGCTGGATGTGACATTGTACCTTATCTTGAAATATTATTTAAATTGAGTCTAGACACTTGCTGCTTATCACAGGACTGGAAAAGTGCAATAGTAGTACCGGTACATAAGGGAGGGGTGAGAAATAGAGTTGAGAATTACAGGCCAATCAGTTTGACATCAGTGGTAGGTAAATTAATGGAAAGATTGATATGCAACCACATCAGAAATATATGTGAGGAACATAAGTGGTTTTCAAGCAGGCAACATGGTTTCAGGCAAGGATATTCATGCAAATCTCAGTTGGTGGTATATATGCAAGATATTTCAGATGAAATGGACAATGGAGGCCAAATTGATAGTGTAGCACTAGATCTGTCTAAGGCGTTTGACAGAGTAAGCCATAAAATGGTAGTAAATAAGGTAAAAACCATTGGAGTGGATAAGAAAGTCATTTGCTGGGTAGAAGAATTTTTAAAAGGTAGAAAACAGAAAGTTAGGGTAGGAAATGTAATATCAAAAGAAGTGGAAGTAAAAATGGGTGTGCCACAGGGTAGCATATTGGGATCATTGCTATTCATTACTCTAATGAATAATTGTGTTGAATGTTTACTATCTGAAATTAGATTGTTTGCAGATGACATAATGCTGTATAAAAGAATCAAAACGATAGAGGATTGTAAACAGTTGCAGGGTGATCTGGACAGGATATCTAATTGGGTTGGTAAACATGGAATGAAGATAAATGCAAAGAAGAGTCAGCTTATTAGATACACAAATAAAAAACAAAAGGTTAATTATGAATATAAGGTGGGGAAAGAATTGCTTGCTAAAGACTTGAAATGCAAATATCTTGGAATTACTTTTGATAACAAACTTAACTGGGCAGGACACATAGGACAGGTGGTAGGAAAAGGTTTCAAAGTTCTGCACTTGTTGGAGAGAGTGATGAGGGGATGTACGAGAGAAGTCAAGGAATTGGGTTACAAAACTTTGGTCAGACTATTGCTTGAATATGGTAATGTAGTATGGGACCCTCATGTTACGTATCTAATACAGGAGTAGGAGAGGGTGCAAAGAAGTGCTGCTAGATTTGTTTCTGGAAATTATCGCAGAATGCAATCAGTGAGGGATATGATAAAGGAGCTGGAATGGGATTCATTGCAAGACAGGAGGAGGATGAGGAGGGTCATGGGAGTGTACAGGGCATATACTGGTGACGAGGCATGGAAATATATTGCAATAGGTATGAAAAGTAGTGCATGGAAGGGAAAAGATGACCATGACCACAAGCTGGCACTCGATTTCAGGCACAAGGGTGTGGGAAGATTCTCTTTTTTAGGTAAGGGTGTCAGGGATTGGAATGAGTTACCAAGAGAAATGATGAATAATTTACCGAAAACTTTGAAGGAATTTAAAGATAAAATGTGTAGAGGGCAAATGTAGGTGGGTGCAGGATAGGGGGAAGATGGGTGTGTAGGGACATTGCCACCGGAGCCTGTGCTCCATTGCAATTAAAATAAATTAAAAATAAATCTTCCAGAAGAACCTCAATGCGTTCCTCCGAGAATTAAAGTCTTGTTCAGAAAGTTCCTGCACAATCGCCATCTTGAATGATTATCATGAAGAATTCTCCTCACAGAATAATCGGAAATTCCAAGAGCAGATGCATGTTTGCGCGCAGAACGCCGTGCTGATCGCAACATTGAAGCTCTCACTGCCTCAATGTTCTCAGGTGATCTAATGGGCCAAGGGTCTCCAGTTTTTCATCTTGTCATATTTGCAGTTCGTCTGAACGTAGTCACCCACGTAACAATTGATTTCCGGTCTGTGACAGGGGCCAATGAGGCTAAATTAAAGTGTTTCCAAAAAGTGCGCCGGCTTGCGATCACACAACATCTGCTCGAAAAGTAGGCCTCAATGACAAATGCACGCTCCTCACTGTTCCATCACAAGATGGCGACTGAACTGTGTCGGGACAAAACTTTATAGCCACGCCTCTCGAACGAGACCATTAGTGCTGCGCTACGATACCTACCAACTGAATGGCACGAATTTTACAAAAGGAAGTTATGCTGCCGCTCCCTGTACATAAATAAAAAATGGGTAAAAAATCACAAAAGATAGTAAAAAGAGTAAACTGAATGACTCCTGAACTACAATGTTCACATATTATACAGTGTCATAGGGATTATTTCTGAGAATGTTAGTGCCTGACAGGTCAAATGGTGGGATAGCAGAATATTGTGCTGCAGACATCCCAGGCCTTATGCAACGGGTAACCTTTGCCATAACTCTTCTCTTGCCCTGCAAATAGAGAATATTGTCCAAATCATTTTAATAATATTTTTCTCTATCTTTTAAATTGATTCTGTATGATGTTGTCTGGTATATTTCGCCATCTTGCATCTTCTATTATAGGTGATGGCTTCTTTCACATCCCTTAATATATTCTCAGTAGCAAGCATCATTTCTTATGTAACATGTTTTAAGACCTGGATGTTATTTTTCAATCGTATTAGTGGTTTCAACATTTTAATCTCTCTTATTAGTGCCATTAGCAATATGTTTTAATTTCATTCCATATATAAAGTATTCTTTGACCATTTTCCAAAGCGATTTTATTAATTGTCATAAAGTACTGTACCAAAGGTTTATTGCCTTTTCAACTTTTCAATTTGGATATTTTGATGGGATTTGTGCAAAATGAGAATGGTCTCACATTTTATTTTTTGTTTTGTTTTTTGATTAAAAAACTGAATGATTATAGGTGCCAGTTATTCATACCTTCCCCTCAAAATCTCTCAGTAGGGCATTCAGTCAACTCTAGCATTGTTCTTAATTTTTGTGTACAATTCCTTTGCTTTTAACTCATTCTGTATTGTGATTTCCTTCACTACAGTGGTATCACAGGAATGTCTTGTGTTCCTTAATATCTGAAGGAATTTCTTACCTGATGGTATCCCTGGTTGTGTATTTACTGTTCCTTATCTCTTTGTCTTTCACTTGTCATTGGATTTACCTGTTCAGCTACGAGTTTTGTTGTATCTTTCAGTGGATAGGCAGCTGTGCTGTCCCACCAGCCTTATTTATTATTATTTTAAATTGCAATGGTACAAATGAATAGGTTGATTACTCTTCAAATAAAATATGAGTGATGTAATTAACTTCAGACTTTGCAAAGAAATTTTCATTTCAGTAGTAGCATTATCACTTCCTCTCTCTAATTTTTTGTTGTTGCTGTAACAGCTATATCTGGTTATTGTGGTAATTGGCAGTTATTTTCCCTGGAGAAATGTGTTGTTCTCAGCCACAGAATTTGATGAAACGACTTAACATATTATTATCATTAATGTAATGATATGGTTGCTAATGCTATTGAAGAAGATACTAATCATTAATTGAAAACTAATAACAAAACTAAAATATATGATGGTGATATGAAATGGGATAGTGACAGATAAAAATAATGGTAAATAGTTTCTGGAACTGATGCTAGTGCCCCATTAATCTTCTTGGCAAGAATAGCAAACTTATTATTTAACAATTTGGGCAAACTTAACCCTTGTAACAGACACAGAATGGTCAAATACAGCAGAGTACTTAATATATTGCAATTAAAATTTGAGCTAGCACTGCATGCTACAAAATTATGTTATAATTCAATTTGTTATTTTGATACTATTATTCAATATATTAAGAAATCGGTGGTGAGAAAGGCCCTGAGAAAGAGGTTAAATGTTTCTGGGATTTGGTTTGCAACACTTGTAGGTTATGTAACCAGCTAATGTGTGCTTCTGAAACTGAAGCCAAGTTCATGTACTTTATGATATTAAAACTGAAATGACTTTTACGTTTTAGTTCTGCAAGGAGTTGCCTCATCAGCATATAAGCCATTGCTTGGGAAACTTTGTTAATTGAGAGTAGCTGAAGTTGAACTTGCTAACAGATGTCTAAGATCATGGCTCATCATCGTGTGGTAGATGTACTCTCAAAAAGTGGTATACCACCATTACGCTCTGGTATAGTGTAGGTGCTCTCCGAACATTCAGCAATATGTCACAAGTAATCCTCAATTATAATGCTCTGTGTATGGTGTATCTTTGCTATTCAACAGATCAACATCAGTTATGTGTAATGAGAGCTCTGGCGTCATCTGCTTGGTCAGTATCTCAACTGAACTATTTCAGTCTTAGCTAATCAGTCCATCTTAGCGTTCTGGCTCCGCATTCTGAGGGATGTGGGTTGTGATCCCTAACCGGGAATTCGGATTTGGGTTTTCAATGGTTTCCCCAAATCACCCCAGATGAATTGCATAATGCTTCCTTCAAAAAGGCTATGGCCAAATTCCTTCCTGTTCCTTGTCCCCAGCCTTACCCCATGTTTGATATTAAAAGGTTTCTACCTGCAGGGGCCTGGCACGCAAGTGCCAGTTATGGGTTTATCAAGCCGAGGTGCCCGAGCTGGAAACTTGTGAGAGCCGCAAGTTTCCCACACCGTAAATTCCTACCGTGCTTCAACGACCACCGCAGGGCATGTCGGTGGAACGTTGTGTGGCTAGGAGAACGGGGATCTTGGCTTCATTGCCCGGATCGCGAGGACGGAAGTAACCTCTATAAAAAAAACCTCAACCTCAAGGTCGGCCACGTGCCGAGGAGGTGCGTGGGTGACAGGGCCGCCGTAAGCGGGCGTGCAAGGCGTGCACCGCACGTGGGCGGCACATCGATGGGGGCGGCAAAACGAGTGATCGACAGTCGCCGCGGCGAAATTTACGGCGTATTATATAGCAGGCGACCTTTTTTTTTTTTAGCTCAACAGCTGCTTCGGGCGGCCAGCGACACTTGGGGTGGCAACAATGGGGGCGGCAATCTCATAGTTTCTTGACCCGGATCGGAAATCAGGGGGCGGCATAATCGGTATTGCACGCGGGCGCTCAAACAGCTAGCGGCGGGCCTGGTGGGTGATAGGCAGATCACTCGTTAATGTGCAACCTAGGGGCACCTGCGCATCCCTGTTGTACAAGCATTCTCTCATAAACTGGTAATACTCGTGGGACAAAAATTCCTTCTCACAAGCAAACCAAAATCCCTGCGGTCTGGGTGTGCTGCAGGTTAAAATAAATACACCCAGTTCTAACAAGCGGACAAGTGTTGAAAGCCCTCCTGAAGATGGATCTTGTAACAGGAAGGATTTTGCTGTAGAAAATACCTTCGTAATTATGTCAAGGGAGGAGGGATCCTTTGAGAAAGTCTCTCCATTTTATATACACAAGAGGCTAGAGGGTATTATGGGTGCCCTAAAGTCTGTCATAAAGCTGAGGAATGGGTCACTGCTGTTAGAAACATCTACAAATTAGCAGGCTGTCCTACTCCTTAAGTGTGAGAAGCTCGGGGAGTTCGCAGTAAAGTACGAGCTCCACAAAACCCTTAACTTGAGTATAGGCGTGGTCACATGCCATGGCGTTATCGATATTGAGCCTGAGGAACTCCGTAAGGAGTGGTCAATAGAACATGTGGTCGAGGTTAGGCAGATCAAACAAAGGGTTAGCGGTAATGTTGAAAAGACTGCCACCTTCGTCCTGATGTTCGACACTCCAATGTTGCCCAAAGCCATCAAGGCTGGCTATTTCAATCTGAATATTTGTCCGTATGTCCCGGACCCTATATGCTGTTTTAAGTGCCAATGGTTCAGGGAAATGACAATGACGTGTAAGAGCAACCCACCTGTGGTAAATGGGGAAAGGCTGAACATGAGCCAAACAGTAGTTGTACCCTCCCACAGGTGCGTGCCTACTGCTCCAGGTATACCTAGCCTGCAGCAGGGAGTGTTGAGTGTATCTCGAGGAAAAGAAGATACAGGAGTTGAAAACCAAGGAACAACTACCTTATGGCGAAGCGAAGAAGAGGTTTAAGGCGCTTGGCCCCCTTCTTTGCTACTAGCTTCGCCAAAACCTTGTCAACTACCGTCAGGAAGGAAAGCGTTGCTACACAGACGTACTTTGCAGGCAAGGGCACAAGTACAACATGCTCACGTCAATGCAATTGTGGCGCCAAAGCCACAAAGGTCATAACACCTAAGACTGCGGACGTCGGTAGTAACAAGTCTGCAACCTCGACCAGCAAGACAGTTGGTTCAGCAGTCCCACCAGCAGAGGCACAGGCATCTGCTACTGTAGCTACAGCCATGGTTGCCTTGGCTACAATATTAGCAACAGAAGAAGCTGTAACAACGCCATCAGCTAGTAGCGGATGGCAAACAGTGCAGAAGGTTCGGGGTCCGAAGTTTAAACACACGGCCCCACCATGTTCGTGAAGTCCACTTCCACCTCTCCTCCTATATCCCCAACTGGCAGGGAGAAGAAGGGGAAAAGGCCTCAGGGAAAGAAAAGTTCACAATCCAAGGCCTTAACAGAGCGGGAATCGTCTTCAGACCCTGAAGACGTTCAAATTCTGGTGGACGAACTTGGTCCCGTTCCTCAGCAGATACCGGACACTGACCCACCCGACCCGGGGCAGGTGGGGCTGAATAAGTGAGATGGGTCCCATACTGCAGTGGAACCTGAATGGTTTTCAGGCTCACAAACAGGAAGTAGAACTCTTAGCGAGGTCTAAACCCTTGTGTTTGTGTCTGCAAGAGACACATTTTAGACCGACACACCAACTGGTGCTAAGAGGCTACGACCTGTACAGGAAAGACGATACCGAGGGTGATCTAGCTAAGGGAGGATTGGCTGTGTTGGTCCGAAACACTGTCCACTCCGAACCCATTGCTCTCACCTCCTCATTACAAGCAGTAGCAGTGAAAATACACGGTCCAATCCAACTGACCGTATGCTCTCTCTACCTGCCAACCAGTTTGTCCGTCAACTACGACGACCTGGTTGGTATCGTACGACAACTTACTTGACCTTTTCTCCTTTTGGGAGATTTCAACGCCCATTGTGCATTGTGGGGTTCCACCTGCGACTGCCCCAGGGGCCGAGTGGTTGGTAGATTGATAGAGCAGGAGGAAATTTGTATCCTGAATACAGGACAAATGACTCATTTTACCACTGCTTCCAGTATGTCTTTTGCCATTGACCTTTCATTGTGCTCAACCTCAATCGCGGACTCCGTGCATTGGGAGGTGGATCGAAACCTTCATGGAAGCGACCACTTCCCGATATCAATGCATGTAGAGTTTGAACGTGGAGGAGGCAATAACCGATGCAAAGCCGACTGGCAACTCTACCGCCGCTCCATTACTCCACAAGAGTATAACAGTATTGAGGAGACGGTGAATCACCTTACTCAGGTGATTCACCGTGCAGCTGACGTTTCCATGCCGAAAAGCTCCGGAACGCTGCGAAGAAAGCCTGTCCCCTGGTGGAACGATGAATGTCGTTCTGCCAATCAGGGTCGCAGACAGACTTTGTGGCGTTTTAGGTTGTACCCTACATCCGACAACCTGGCAGCGTTCCGCATTGCCAGAGCTAAGGCGCGTCGTGTTATTAAGGAGAGCCAAAAAACGTCATGGCAGAACTTTGTGAGCACTATAAACCGTTCCACACCATCGTCGAAAGTATTTGAATCTATCTGCCTGTAAGCACCTTAGAATTTTGGTCAATTCTAGTTTTGCTTAGGCGGGACTTAGAAATATCGAGAAGTACAGTTTTCAACTTTAAGGAATTTCCCTGTAATCTTCCCCACAGTTATAATCCACCATAATAATCATTTTAAAGTGTAATTATCATATCGGGAAACGTTTGGTTTAAGACATATTTAGGTTTGTTCATGTTTTGAAGCACGCGATCGTAATAGTAGAAATTCTAAGATTTGCAATATCTTCAAATCCAGTAAAGCTACAACCGAACTTTTATCACCAGCTGTAGTCAGCATTACCCCCGATATTTTGGTAATAAAATTAAATAATTTAGTAAAGTTTAATTAGCGATTTTAATTAAGAGAAAATAATAAGCTTTTTTATTAAAAGAGATATCAATTTAAATTTTACATAAGCAGATAGCCCTAATCAAGACGATTTCATACATATTTGGGTTTGCATAAAAAGTTTAAGCATTTGACCCGTAATTAAGTTTTTGAAAATTGATTGTCGTGGATTGTCGGGTGAGAAGTTCGGGAAAATACACAAAGTCAAGATTAGTCACGTGATGAGTTTAGTGTTTAGACGATGGAAACCTTTTGGAATGATAAATTATATTAAAATTGATAGAACAGGAGGATAGAAAATCCCTGTAAAAATTTCAAGTTTAACCATCATATAATTTTAAAGATATTAATTAAAGAAAGTTTTGCCAAGGTCATAGGCGCGCGCCGGGCTATAATAGTTCGTGCGGTTAGCACACGTTGCCTCACTCTTACACCGGGAAGTGATCGAGCAACTACGCGCATGACTTCATCAGTGATTTGTAAAATAGTAACTTAGTAAAATGTAGTCTGTTTCTACTTTCGGTTTCGTCTGGTCAGTATTTCGGGAACATTATGTGAAGAAATATTACGTCGGTTTCGTCGTCGCGGGTCGTGACTTGCGAGGTTGGTCAGTGAACTGTCTGCGACCATGTGGGGTCGTGTCGTGTGAAATCATAACTGCAATGACTATTAAGAACTTGTAAACTTATTAAAGGGGTTTGGTCGGTTCAAAATTTCTCTCCACAATCTGCAGACTTTGGTAAAGATAGTTCGATATGCCTGCTCAACTGTAAATGCACTTTTGAACTTTTGACTTTGAACAATAAAACTTTGGATTTTTCTAACAGTGAACTTGTGTGCTTTAGTAGTTAGCATAAAACCCTTTTCTAAATTTGTGGGTAACAAATTTTGTGGCGACCTAGGCATTTAGTTGAGTCATCCTGGCTACATGGTCAAATCAAATCAAAATTATTTAGCAAGTTTCCATAGAACTGTGAGTCTACAAGAGTGTAAGTTAAGGCACTTAGGCGATACACAGCCCCGGTATCGGTCTGGTTCCTTACATGCCGTATATATGGAAGGTACTCCCACCCACCAGTATCTGGATTACTGGATGATGGACGTATAATAACCGATGAACGAAGCATAACGCAGCTGATGGCAGAGAACTTCGCCACTATCAGTTCATCTGCCAACTTTGACCCTCGGTTCCAGCGACGAAGAGTTGCTGCCGAGAGGCGAGTGCTGTGCTGTGATTCATCGAATACAGAGGCCCACAACTGCCCATATACATTTTGGGAACTAGAGTCAGCATTAAACAGCGCAAATGACACTGCTCCAGGGCCTGATCTGATCCAGTACCAGATGCTGAAGCATCTAAGCAAAGATGCTAAAGAGTACCTTCTGGATATTTTTAATGATATCTGGACCGGAGGACACTTCCCCGACTCGTGGAAAGAAGCAACAGTAATTCCTATTTGAAAACCTGGAAAAAGACAAATTGTTGCCAGGAAGTTATCGTAGTATTGCCTTGACTAGCTGTGTGGGGAAGACACTGGAGAGGATGGTGAATTGCCGCCTCGTCTGGTGTCTGGAGTCCCAAAACCTTCTGAGCCGCTTTCAGTGTGGATTCAGGAAGTTCCATTCGACCTTGGACAACCTGATCCTTCTGGAGGTGGCAATACAGGATTCGTTTATCTGCATCAAACATCTTGTGGGTGTTTTTTTCAACCTTTGAAAGGCCTACGATACTACCTGGCGGCATGTTATTTTAAAACAGTTACACAAATGGGGTTTTAGGGGTAACATGCCCCGTTTTTTAAAATCATTTTTATCTGGTCCTTTCTTCCAGTACCGAGTTGGTAGTGAAGTGTCTGATCTTTGTATTCAGGAAAACGGTGTCCCTCAGGGGTCAGTTTTAACTGTTACACTTTTCACCATTGCTATTAATAGCATTGGAGCCATTATAAGGAGTCCCATACGGTACTCCTTATATGTACATCGTCCAGCCTGAGAAGCGCTGAGCGACAGCTGCAACTCGCGCTGAACAGGTTGGATGAATTGTCAGTGGACACCGGGTTTCGTTTCTGTGCCGAGAAAACCCGGTGTGTTCTTGTTAGTGGTAGTAGAATTCTTCTACCGGAGCCCCACCTTACCCTGAGGAACACGGTTTAAATTTTACGGAATCTGTCCGGTTTCTGGGCCTCATTTTAGATAGTAGACTAACCTGGCTGCTACAGCCTAAAGATGTGGAAGCCAGAGCCTCAAAAGCTTTAAATGTTTTAAATATCTGTGTGGCAAGTCATGGGGTGCTGACCGCTCATGCGTCCTACAATATTATAGAGCCTTTGTACGGTCACATCTCAAGTATGTTTCATTGTATATGGTTCAGGACGGGACAGCTATCTTCGGATACTGGATAGTGTCCAACACGCAGGAATCCGTCTCGCCACGGGTGTTTACCGCACCAGCCCGATACCCAGCATCTGTGCCAAGTATGGCGAGCCGCCGCTTTCCATCTGCCGGTATCTCCTCATGGTGCGACACTATACGCATATTGCCTCAACACCTGGTAGTCCCGTGTACGACGTAGTAATGAACACAAATTACGATTGGCTTTATGCCAATCGGCATAGAGCGACCAGACCGTTTAGCTACCATACAAAGGCTATTTTAGAAGAATATGGGTTCGAAATACCCGCTTTTTACCACCAGGGTTGGAATAAATCTCCTTCCTGGCTTTTAAAGAAGCCCAGAACGATTTTAGACCAGTCACGGTACAACAAACTGTTTACCGCTGACAGTGTTTTTATAAGTCTTTACTGATGTTTTAAATTTGCATCACGATTTTACCCCAATATATACGGATGATCAAAGCAGGCTAACAGCGTAGGCTGTTCAGTAGTGTTCTCTGAAGCGACTTACACATACAAGCTGGATAGCAGGTGCAGCGTGTATACTGCCGAGTGCTACTAAAGTCACTCCGGCATATGAAGGTAAGTCGTTGCAAGAAATACATTATATGCTGTGATTCCCTCAGTTGCGTTCAGGCGTTATTAATCATGTACCCAGCAGATCGTCTAGTCAAGGACATCCAGGACACCCTCCTTTCTCTCCAATCTTCTGGAAAGGAGGTTTGATTCTGCTGGGTACCCGGCCATGTGAGAATCAGGGGGAACGAGGCAGCTGATGAAGCTGCCAAATTAGCATGTGACAAGGTCCGAAGCGACTTTGATCCGGTCCCAAAGTCAGACCTTGCCTCAGCAGGGAAGAAATTTTTCTTTGATATTTGGCAGAGGCAGTGGCTGGAGGTCGAGCATAATAAGCTCCGGCTGGTCAAATTGACCGTTCAGCCGTGGAGCAGCTCCTTCCAGCGGGCGAGGAGGGATGAGGTTCTCCTCACTCGCCTCCGTATAGGGCACTGTCCTCTGACGCACAGCTTTCTTCTCCGCCGGGAGGACCCACCGGAATGTGATGCTTGTGGCGTACCTCTGATGGTACGCCACATTTTAACTGCTTGTGTTTTATTTTTGGATTTAAGGGCAGATGTTGGCCTAGCCAATGATCTGTCCCTTATTTTAGGTAATGTAAATGATAGCCTGGTGAAGGTTTTAAAATTTTGTTGTTTGGCCGATCTTGTGCCAAAAATTTTGGGCAGATCGGCCTAGTTCGTAAGAGTTGATAGGTGGCCTTTTTACAAACATCTATGGAAATACTCTTTTTCCAAGTTTTCAGTTCATTGAGCGACTTTTACATTTTATAGCTGGCTGGCTCCTTTACAGCCAGCCAGCTGTTGTATGTACTTGTATTTTTTATGGCCCGTTTGCAGCCGCTGTTTTAGTATTTTACTGTTTGTTTGGGCGACCTTTTTACAGTCGGCCATGCAGACGGTATCTTTGTTAGCGTCTTAGCATTTTTTAATTTCTGTTTGTGTGGCCGACCCCTTTACAGTCGGCCATGCTGACGGTAATTGTGTTCCGTTTTAAGTCACGCTGTCGTTTCAGTGTTTATTCAGGATGCTAATAACCCAGTCGTTGACGCACCCTAAAGCAACAACAACAACAAAAGGATTCTGTTAATGAAGAAGGCTGTTGTTTTTGGCACTGGTAGTTTGCTGTTGATATAATTATAAAAATTGTTTTCCTTCTGTTCTACTCCTTGTTCCATATTTATTGCCGTATTTTATCCATTGTCATTATAATTTTTGATATATGCCATGTGTTTGTCTTGCTTTTTAGTTGCTCATATATATTAACACATTATTGATTTGATCATTTTTTGATTTCCTCGCTCTTATTTGTTAATGGGGCAAAGTATCAAACGGTATTAAAATTTTCCTCTTTTCTACTGCTACTGCGTACAAGCCGAATATCAGTGGGAGTATTTTCTTTTATTATAGGCACTTTTCTTAAAGAAATATAAATTGTTATTGTGTCTGGGCATTTTCGACACAGTTGATTTAAATTTTTAAACATATTGTGTCAATTGTCTATATCAAAAGCTTTTTTTTAACTGACAAAACGTGTGAAGAGTTTCCCCAAAAATTATGCCATATGACACCACTGAATGAAAATATGAGGAGTACACCTGTTTCGTTAATTCTAGATCTGCTATTAGAGAAAGTGTTCAAATTGCAAAAGTGGCACTACTTGACTTCTTCAGTAGCGAAGTGGTATGTTCATGTCAACAGAATTTCTCATCTATTTTAATATCAAGGAATTTTAAACTCTTTGTTTCTAATATTGTGTTATTTTTATAGCTTACTTGTAAATCTGGCTATGTATAATTTTTTGTTTTAAACCTAATATAATGTGGGTTTTTTTTTTTCAAAATTTAATTTTAATGAATTTGCCTTAAACAAATTTGCTACGTCAGTAAGTACTTCATTTACATTAAATTCTTACTGTTTGGTGTTTTTCTTACAGTCAGGTTACTGTCATCTGCAAATAAAATACTCTTGGCAGATAAGTTTCCAGGAAGGTCATTGATGTATAACAAAAAGAGGAGGGTTCCTAGAACAGAACCTTGTGGCATTCCCTTTTTTTTTTTTTTTCTCCCAGTCTGATGAAGCATCTTTACTTATTTTAGAATCAAAAATGAATACTTTTTGCATTCGAATTTCCATGTATGATTTAAACCAGTTACCTGCAGTTCCAGAAATACCATGGTATTCCATTTTCTTCAAAAGTAATTCAGTCAAATGCTTTTGCAAGATCACAAAATATTCCTACAGGGCTCATTTTATTATTAAGTTCCTCAAATGAGTTATTTAAAAATGAATATATAGCCATTTCTATAGATGGTCCTTTTTGGAACCCAAATTATGATTCAGTGAAGATATTATTTTGTTGAACATGTTTTATTACTCTACAGTACATGACTTTTTCAAAAATCTTTGAGAATCCTGAAAGTAATGAAATGGGACAATAGTTATCTACACTTGCTGCTTCTCCTTTTTTAAACAACTGCATATTTTAGTCTTTTTGGAAACACACCCTACATTAAGGATTCATTACAAATGTGGGCAAGTTTATGACTGATACAATCTGAACATCTTTTTGTAAACAAATATATGGACTGGAAGCCCAACATTGAAAAATATTAGCGGTCCTCAGCAGCAAAGATTCTTTTAAATAACAAATCAAATGTTCCTTAAACGGCAGGTGATATCTTTCCAAACATTCCAACTCAGTTTGAGTCAACTTCATTTAGTCGAGGGTATCCTATAAATTTCCTGCTGGGATTTTATTTTCAGAAGCAGCATATTGAACAGCATGGTCCAGGTTTACCATCATCCACATCCAAATGACCCATTTTATTTGTTATTGTCAGTGCATAGTTTTGATGTAAAATGCCAAAATTTCAGTCTTCGTATTTAAAATTTTGTGACTTGTCAAATACTTAGTATACAACTGTGGATCGATTAGAGCAGCAGTCGATAAGTTCCTTGCGAAAGCAGATCTCCTGTTAACAGACCCACTCAAGTGGTTTTTGAGCAGTAATATATAATCAGTCTTTATCCTTCTGAGCAAGTTTTAAATTTAAGATGGCAATCAATTATATAATTAAAGGTACTGATGATGAATTGCTAGAAATATAAGTTGTTGCTTGGTAAAATTTCTTTAGCACGGTTATAAAATTGTTTATTTGTATCCATTCCTATGCAGTTGGAATTACTATTCCACCACGTTCTGACATATACATATTTACTGCACTTTTCTGTTCTGTTTATTAAGATATCAAGTGTTTTTTTTCACTCTTGTTACGTTTTATGACACTTTTTTACTATTTTTACTTTTCTGTTTTTATGAAACAGTTTGAACTCTTATTAACATTTTTAAGCAGAAAAGATGTCATCATATATGAAAGATTAGTCTTTCCCGGCGTATTATTGATACATATTCTTCGCGGGTTTGCCGCCGGATCACATTTTCTAGCCACAAGCTTTCAGCGACTTGCACCGCCACCATCATCAGGTCTGTTGTAACTGAAGGAACAACGAGAACTGGATTGAATAGCGGAACTGAAACGAGCCAGGAACGTTGTCGACTTCCGATTGGCTGACTCCAATGACGTAACCATTGCGTAGCTGTGATTGGTCGGTTGTGGGACCAGGCGTAGATATACACAAGCGTTGTACTGGCAGTTGGCTCCACAGCGAAACTAAAGCCCAGGTTGTTAAAATGGAAAGAAGATGGATTATCTACGTCAATGTTCGCATCCCGTCACTGTTCATATATTGTATCACAGTTTACATTATTTTACCACTATTCATCATGATGTTTAATCTCGAGAAAACTTTAGGAAGCCAAGCAGTATTCTGATTGGCTGACACAATAACTGTTCTCATAGCGTCATCGTTCACATTATTCTCACACAGAAGAATTCAAAGACTTCTTTAATGAAATACCCCGCATTATATATATTCTTAAAAACATTTACTATCATTAATTATGATGTTTAACTCGAGAATTGCTCTCGCTCGAGAATCCATAGGGAGCATGCGGTCTTCCGATTGGCCTCGTGCCACCAGACCACCTAGGCTTTACGGCCTGCCAAAAATCCATAAAGAGGATGTGCCTTTACAACCGATTGTAAGTACTATTGGTAGTCCCACATATAACTTGGCCAAGCATTTGTCTAAGATGCTTAGACCCTTCGTAGGTAATTGTACGCACCATGTTAAGAACTCGACACAGTTTGTCGGTACGCTCCAAAAGATGCGATTGTCGGAGTCGGATATTATGGTTAGCTTTGATGTTGTATCGCTTTTCACCAAGGTTCCTTTGAGAGACACTCTACAGCTGTTGCAAGGTTATTTTGAACCTAACTTGGTTGATCTGTTCGAACTAGTGCTCACTTCGACTTACTTTACCTATGGTGAGAATTTTTATGAACAGACTGATGGTGTGGCAATGGGGTCTCCATTATCTCCTGTAGTAGCCGATCTTTTTATGGAGCAATTTGAAGATCGAGCAATTAAAACATCCGTCCTCAAACCAACATGCTTCTATCTTTATGTGGACGATACTTTTGTTGTTTGGCCCCATGGGATCCAGAGTCTTTACGAATTCATGGACCATCTCAATAGTATTCATGATAACATCAAATTCACAATGGAGCTAGAGAAAAATGGTAGCTTGCCCTTTCTAGATATTTTAATCCAGCGAAGACCTGATGGAACTCTGTCACATAGTGTATACAGAAAAATAACACATACAGACCGCTATTTACATGCCAATAGCTTCCACCATCCGGCGCAGAAGAACACGGTGTTATACACGCTTGTGCACAGAGCAAAGGTAATTTCAGACACTGACAACCTTCAGGCCGAACTCGAACATCTCCGCAATACCTTCATACGGAATGGATACCCGATCCCATTAATAGAACGGGCACTTCGGAAGAAAAAGGCAGATATACGTAATATTGAGGATGAAGAACAACCTAAAGATCTTGCCTTCATCCCGTACGCAGGTAGCATCTCCGGGAAAATCGGCAGGATATTAAAACGACATGGAATCAAGTGCATTTTCCGCCCTCCTGCCAAAATACGGGATTTGCTGCGTCCAGTGAAAGACGATTTGGGTTTAAAAACACCGGGAGTGTACAGCATACCATGCCAATGTGGTAAGAATTATATTGGTCAAACCATCCGCACTATCCAGGCCCGTGTGACTGAACACCAACGCAACATCCGGTTGTTCCAACTAGAAAAGTCTGCTGTGGCACAACACGTTATCGAAAACGGTCACATTATGGATTTCGATAAGGTGAGAGTTTTAGCCA
This sequence comes from Vandiemenella viatica, assembly GCA_031002005.1. Lineage (NCBI taxonomy): Eukaryota > Metazoa > Arthropoda > Insecta > Orthoptera > Morabidae > Vandiemenella > Vandiemenella viatica. The sequence continues at coordinate 18,924 of JARYHS010007507.1, forward strand.
AGTGTTCCTTCTTCTGGGAATCTGTGATCAAAGAAGCTATCGAGATACGTCTTGATAATAATAATATGAACAGGGACTTGGGTGTATGGCTCAGTGACGCATGGAAGCCAGTTTTTGCCATTCTAAAACAACCAAGTGTCTCGCTGACGGACGATAGGAGAGTGGAGAGTGGAGCACGGCGTACCGGTCCGACTACATCTACAGCTGAATCTGTAGCCGACCAATCACTGACAAGTATTACAGAACTGGGGTTATAGTCAGCCAATCGGAAGACCGCATGCTCCCTATGGATTCTCGAGCGAGAGCAATTCTCGAGTTAAACATCATAATTAATGATAGTAAATGTTTTTAAGAATATATATAAAGTGGGGTATTTCATTAAAGAAGTCTTTGAATTCTTCTGTGTGAGAATAATGTGAACGATGACGCTATGAGAACAGTTATTGTGTCAGCCAATCAGAATACCGCTTGGCTTCCTAAAGTTTTCTCGAGATTAAACATCATGATGAATAGTGGTAAAATAATGTAAACTGTGATACAATATATGAACAGTGACGGGATGCGAACATTGACGTAGATAATCCATCTTCTTTCCATTTTAACAACCTGGGCTTTAGTTTCGCTGTGGAGCCAACTGCCAGTACAACGCTTGTGTATATCTACGCCTGGTCCCACAACCGACCAATCACAGCAACGCAATGGTTACGTCATTGGAGTCAGCCAATCGGAAGTCGACAACGTTCCTGGCTCGTTTCAGTTCCGCTATTCAATCCAGTTCTTGTTGTTCCTTCAGTTACAACAGACCTGATGATGGCGGCGGTGCAAGTCGCCGAAAGCTTGTGGCTAGAAAATGTGATCCGGCGGCAAACCCGCGAAGAATATGTATCAGATGTCATCATAGTTGTATGTGGTACTTTTAATGTAGATTTTCTAAATAACTTACCCTGGAAAGTCATGTTAGAATCATTAGTTAGTTCATGGAATTTAACTCAGGTAGTTAATTTTACAACTAGAATAATGAATAATAGTCACTCAGCTATAGACAACGTTTTCCTAGATACCTGTATATTTCTCAGTACAGTAATTATGACATACTTCCAGTAATAAATGGTATCTCAGATCATGATGCCCAGCTGCTATGTATCAAGTCCAGAAACACTATTAAACAGATAGAGAAAAGCTGGGTTTATAGAAGAAATATTAATAAAAACAATATAAAACATTTCATAGATTCCTTAAATAATGAACAATGGTCAGAAGCGTACAATGCACAGGGTGTTAATGCAAAATTTGATTCCTTCCTCAATATATTTCTAACACTTTTCGAAGGAAGTTTCGAAAAAAGGAAAGTTGTCAATACTCCAAACAATGAACTAGGTAACAGCTGGATAACAAAGGGTATTAGAATATCTTGTAAAACAAAAAGAGACCTGTACTTAAAAGTAAGAGAATCAGATAACTATACACTTAAAGCACATTATAAACTTTATTCTAAAATACTAAGAAATGTAATAAGAAAGGCCAAGAACAGGTATATATATCAAAGAAAATAGAGAATTCAGGCAATAAGATGAAAACTATATGGAATATAATAAAAACTGTAACAGGAAAATCTGTAAATCGCTCTAAAGACATAAAAATAGAACAAAACGGATCTGTCCATAGTGAAGTAGGGAAAGTTTGTGAAATATTTAACAAACATTTTACTACAGTTGTAGAGAAATTAGGCATAGAAAAACAGTCCCCAAATAGTGCCCTTAGGCTTCTTCAGACTGCTTACCCAAATAGATTTGTGGAAATGCAATTGCCACCAGTAACAGTCTCAGAAATAAATAAACTCATTAAACAATTAAAACCTAAAAATTCTTCCAGCTATGACAATATTTCATGTAAATTACTAAAAAGATGTTCAGATTGTATCGATCGTGTACTTGCCCACATTTGTAATGAATCGTTAATTCAAGGTGTGTTTCCAAATAGACTAAAATATGCAGTTGTAAAACCATTGCTTAAAAAAGGAGAATCAACATGTGTAGATAACTATCGTCCCATTTCATTACTTTCAGGATTCTCAAAGATTTTTGAAAAAGTCATGTACTGTAGAGTAATAAAACATGTTCAACAAAATAATATCTTCACTGAATCATAATTTGGGTTCCAAAAAGGACCATCTATAGAAATGGCTATATATTCATTTTTAAATAACTCATTTGAGGAACTTAATAATAAAATGAGCCCTGTAGGAATATTTTGTGATCTTGCAAAAGCATTTGACTGTGTAAATCATGAACTACTTTTGAAAAAAATGGAATACTATGGTATTTATGGAATCACAGGTAAATGGTTTAGATCATTCATGGAAAGTCGAATGCAAAAAGTGTCCATTTTTTATACTAAAATAAACAAAGATGCTTCATCAGACTGGGAAAAATTAAAACATGGATTCCACAAGGTTCTGTCCTAGGACCCCTCCTCTTTTTGTTGTATATCAATGACCTTCCTGGAAACTTATCTGACAAAGTTAAGAGTGTTTTATTTGCAGATGACACTAACCTGACTGTGAGAAAAACACCAAACAGCAATCTAGAATTTAATGTAAATGAAGTACTTAGTGAAGTAGCAAATTGGTTTAAGGCAAATTCATTAAAACTACATTTTGAAAAAAACACATTATACGATTAGGTTATTAGGTTTAAAACAAAAAACTATGCACAGCCAGATTTACAAGTAAGCTATAAAAATAACACAATATTAGAAACAAAGAGTATAAAATTCCTTGGTATTAAAATAGATGAGAAACTCTGTTGGCATGAACATATCACTTCACTTCTGAAGAAGTTAAGTAGTGCCACCTTTGCAATACGAACACTTTCTCTAACAGCAAATCTAGAATTAACGAAACAGGTTTACTCCTCATATTTTCATTCAGTAATGTCATATGGCATAATTTTTTGGGGAAACTCTTCACAAAGTAAAAAAGTTGTCATAGCACAGAAAAGAGCTATTAGGATGTTGTGTAGGGTAAAACCAAGAACTTCTTGCATACAACTTTTTAAAAAACTCAGTGTTCTTACAATGAGTTCTCAGTATATACGAGGTGTGTTAGAAAAGTAATGAGACTGATTTCATACTAACCAAAGTTTTTATTATTTTCAAACAACAATGTTATCCCCTTCAAAGTAGTTCCCTTGGGCAGCTATACATCGGCGGAGTCGTGATTCCCACTCTTGGTAGCAGCGCTGGAAGTCTTCAATTGGTATGGCTTTTAACTGGTCGGTCACAGTCTTTTGAATGTTCTCCAGAGTTCCAAAATGACGTCCTTTTAGGACATGTTTCAATTTCGGGAAGAGGAAAAAGTCACAAGGACTTAAATCAGGTGAATAGGGGGGTTGAGGAACAACAGTAATGCATTTCGAGGTCAAAAATTCACGGATGAAAATGGCCGTGTGACACGGAGCATTGTCATGATGAAGCATCCACTTGTCTGCAATTTCTGGTCTCACACGGATCACTCTTTTCCTCAACTTTTCAAGGACACTTTTATAAAACACTTGGTTGACAGTTTGTCCTGGTGGAACAAATTCTTTGTGCACGATACCCTTCCTGTCAAAAAAACAAATCAGCATGGTCTTGATCTTTGATTTGCTCATTCGACATTTCTTCGGCCGAGGAGATGATGGAGTGTGCCATTCGAGACTTTGTCACTTTGTTTCAGGATCGTACTCAAATATCCAGGATTCATCACCAGTGATCACACAATTGAAAAATTCTTGGTCATTAGCAATCCTCTCAAGAAGATCAACGCACACGTTTTTTCGAATGTCCTTCTGTTCAGTTGTGAGATTTTTCGGCACCAATTTGGCACAAACCTTTCGCATGTTTAAATCATCTGTCACAATTTGATACACAGTGAAAGTGTTTAAATTAAGCTGTTCACTGATCATCCTTATTGTTAAACGACGGTCTGATCTCACAAGAGCCCTCACACGATTAATGTTTTCGTCAGTTTTTCGAAGTTGAAGGTCTCCCTGAGCGAGGTTCATCTTCAACGTGTTCTCGGCCTTCCAAAAATGATTTGTGCCAGCGGAAAACTTGTGCTCTCGATAAGCACTGTTCCCCATAGTCCTGTTTCAACTTTACAAAAGTCACACTCGCGGATTCACCAAGTTACTTTATCGCACAACGTTGCTCTAAATTCCGATGCTCCATTTCTGTGACGCACAATGAAAACACAACATTATTAATGGCGCTGTCAAAACTAATGTGTTAACTGTATGGAGTTGTAACTCAGACTGAGGAAGTGGAAGGGATCAACAATCAGATTTAGCATCAGCCAGTAGACAGAACAATGCCAGATCTCCCGCAGTGTTGCCAATCTCATTACTTTTCTAACAAACCTCGTATATTCTCTCATGAGCTTTGTCATAGATCATTGTAACCTGTTTACTTCTACTTCACAGGTACACAATCTCAATACAAGAAGCAGAAATAACTTGCACAAATCACAAACATCTCTGTCATTAGTACAAAGAGGAGTAAATTATTCTGGTATACATCTGTTTAATAAACTTCCCAAGGGTATAAAACAATTTGCAGAAAATAAAGATAGATGTAAAGAAAAACTGAGAGATTATCTTATTGGCAACTCCTTCTACGCCATTCAAGAATTTGAACAAAGCAATTAATAGTATTCAATATGACTTTTGCAAATCACATTTGTAAAGGTTGTACAGTTGTAAGGGTTTGGGAGAGACTATACTAGTCTTTTCCAACCAAATGTCAACCTCTCCTTCACGTGGTGCACCCTGTTTGCACGGACGAGGCTCTGGCGACTGAAAGATTCCCGGTATAAGGAGTCACCCACTGCTTGCCAACGGCCTCCGAAAGGAGGGCGGAAGAGCGGGGAGCGGTTCAGGGCACCCTCTTGCCCTTGGGGTTGGAAACGGCCCCTAAAGGCGGATGAATCAGAAATGATCAACGGCATGGGGATGCAGAAGGCAACGGGAAACCACTGCATTAAAGACCCAAAGGGTATCCCGAGGACATGTAATCCTCTCAAATTACATATATCATGATGGCTTCTTCCTGGGTAAAATATTCCGGAGGTAAAATAGTCCCCCAATCGGATCTCCGGGTGGGGACTGCTCAGGGAGGAGTCATCAGAATGGATAGAAACATTCTACGAGTCGGAGCGTGGAATGTTAGAAGTCTGAATAGGGCAGGTAGGTTAGAAAACTTAAAAAGGGAGATGGAACAACTTAAGTTAGATGTTGTTGGGATTAGTGAGATTAAATGGAAGGACGCACAGGATTTCTGGTCTGGGGAACACAGGATAATTAGCACACAAGCTGTCAATGGAGTCACTGGTGTAGGATTTGTAATGAACAAGAAAGTAGGGAAACGGGTGAGTTATTATGAACAGTTTAGTGACAGGATTATTTTGATGAGGTTAGAAACTAAGCCCGTCCCAACCACATTAGTACAAGTATATATGCCAACGTCACAGGAAGATGACGAAGAAATAGAAAAAATATACGCTGAAATTGAAGAATTAATCCAATATGTGAAAGGGGAGGAAAATCTAATAATCATGGGTGATTGGAATGCAATAGTGGGAGAAGGAAAAGAGGGGAATACTGTAGGAAGTTTTGGTCTAGGAGAAAGAAATGAGCGAGGAAGCAGGTTGCTAGAATTTTGTGAAAGATATAAGCTAGTAGTGGCGAACACACTGTTTAAGAACCATGCAAGAAGAATATACACCTGGAAACGTCCTGGGGATACAGGCAGATATCAGCTAGATTATATCATGGTCAAACAGAGATTCAGGAATCAAGTTCTAGACTGTAAAGCGTACCCAGGAGCAGACATAGACTCGGACCATAATTTGATAGTAATGAAGTGCAGGCTGAAATTCAAGCGAATAAGGAAGCAGCATAAGCAGAACAGACTGGAAGTGAATAAACTGAAACAATCTAGCACAAGAGAAAAATTTGCAGAAATGGTAGACTTAGGTCTAAGAATTAACTGTGAAAGGAGCTCAACCGAGGACGAATGGAATGCATTAAAGACCGAAATAATGAAAGCTGGCAAAGAAACATTAGGCTTTAGGGAACAAGCTGCCCGAAAACCTTGGATCACAGAAGAAATTTTGCAGCTGATGGATCAGAGGAGAAGGTACAAAAATGCTCAGGATGAAGCAGGAAGAGAGCAGTACAGGCAATTTAGAAATCAAATAAATAGGAAATGCAAAATAGCAAAAGAAAAATGGCTACAAGAAAAGTGTGAAGAAGTAGAAAAGGAAATGGTCGTAGGAAAAGTAGATGTTGCATATAGAAAGATCAAACAGAATTTTGGAGAAATGAAGAAAAGAGGTATGAACATTAAAGCTGCCGATGGGAAACCTCTTTTAAGCTCAGAAGATAGAGCTAACCGATGGAAGGAATACATTGAGAAACTGTATGTTGGGGACGACTTGAACAATAGTGTATTGGAAAAGGAAGGCGATGTCGACATTGATGACTTAGGAGATCCTGTTTTGAGGACAGAATTTAATAAAGCTCTGAATGACTTGAAAGCAAATAAGGCAGTTGGAATTGATGAGATCCCTGCAGAACTTCTTAAATCTCTAGGAGAGGAAGGAATCGAAAGATTATTCAAGCTGATATCAAAAAGTTATGAAACAGGAGAAATTCCAACTGATTTTAATAAAAATATCATCTTCACACTTCCAAAGAAAGCACAAGCCGACAAATGTGAGAATTATCGCACCATTAGTCTAACATCACATGCTTCAAAATTACTGACCAGAATAATATACAGAAGGATGGAAAGGGTAGTAGAAGAGATAGTAGGTGAAGATCAGTTTGGGTTTAGGAAAAATCGCGGTACAAGGGAAGCAATTCTGTCTTTAAGATTAATACTTGAAGGGCGGATCAAGAAAAACAAAGATACTTTTATGGCATTTGTTGATTTAGAAAAAGCTTTTGATAATGTTAGGTGGGACAAGATGTTCAAAATTTTAAAGAAGTCAGGTCTAAAGTATCGAGATAGAAGAATACTCTATAAACTATATAAGAATCAAGTGGCTGTAATAAAAGTAGAGAATCACGAGAGACATGCATCAGTTAAAAAGGGTGTGAGACAAGGTTGTAGTCTATCCCCGTTAATATTCAACTTGTATGTAGAAGAAGCAATGAAGAAAGTCAAAGAAAAATTTCCATGTGGCATAAGTTTTCAGGGAGAAAAAATCAGTATGCTACGATTTGCTGACGACATTGTCTTATTAGCAGAGAGGGCTGAGGATATTGAGAAGTTATTGAATGGCATGAACAAAATACTGAAGGAAGATTTTGGACTGAATATAAATCAAAGTAAAACAAAAGTGATGAAATGTAGCAGAAATGATACCAATACTAGCAGATTAAATATAAAAATAGGATCTGATGCAATAGGAGAAGTGAGTGAGTTCTGTTACTTGGGAAGCAAAATTACAACCGATGGCCGAAGCAGGAATGATGTTAAAAGCAGAATAGCACTAGCAAAAAGAGCCTTCATGAAAAAGAGAAACCTTTTAGTTTCAAATATTGATCTAGGAATTAGAAAGAACTTCTTAAAACTCTATGTGTGGAGCACAGCACTTTACGGTAGCGAAACATGGACTTTAGGAATACCGGAAAGAAAGAAACTTGAAGCATTTGAAATGTGGTGCTACAGAAGAATGCTGAAAATTAGGTGGACAGACAAAGTAAGAAATGAACGAGTTTTGGAAATGATGGGTGAGAAAAGAAGTTTATGGAAGAAGCTTACAGGAAGAAGAGACAGGCTGGTAGGTCATATTTTGAGACATGCTGGATTGGTTAATTTGTTAGTGGAGGGAACAGTTGAAGGTAAGAACTGTAGAGGTAGACAGAGATTAGAATATATGAAGCAGATAATTGAGGACGTGGGTTGTAAGGGGTATGTAGAAATGAAGAGGTTAGCACAGGATAGGAAGGGATGGAGGATTGCATCAAACCAGTCTAAAGACTGACGACAGCAAAAAAAAAAAAAAAAAAAAAAAAAAAAAGTTGTAAAAATTTATGTTTATTTTATTGTCTTTATTTTTCTTTGTAACGTATAATTGTTTTTTACTATAATTATGACTCATATTGTATGTATGTATGTATATTAACCATGACATGTTTCACATCCCAGAGGTGCTTCCTCAGCAGGGATCCATGAAACAAGATTGTTAAATAAATAAACCTCAAAATTCAGTTATACCATCAAGCCATCCACCAATGGACTTTCGGATCACGATGCTCAGTTATTAACCATCAACTCTTCAATTGGAACTATCCCTAGGAATAATGTTTTTAAACTTCAGTGTGTAGTAAATGATGAGTCAGTTACCTGTTTTAGAAAGTGCCTGAATACCACAAACTGGGAACAGGTTCACAGTGCTTAAGGTATGGATGAAAAATACAACACTTTTAGTAGCATTGTATTAAATTACTTTGAAAGTTGCTTCCCCTTAAAGTGTCATGCTTCTCGAAAAGAACAAAAACCTTGGTTAACTATTGGCATTAGAACATCATGCATTTATAAAAGGAAGTTGTATATTGCCTCTAGGAACAGTGAGAATGCTAATGTTAAAATACATTACAAACAGTACTGCAAAATACTGAAAAAGGTTGTTAAAGAATCTGAAAGTATGTAGTACAAACATAAAATTCATGATTCTAAAAATAAAATTAAGACAATAAGGGGCATTGTAAAAAAGGAAATAGGAAAAAGTAATCAAACAAGTAATGATATTTTATCAAAGAAAATTCAGTAGAATCTAATTTTTCAATTGCTGATATATTTAATAAATATTTTTTTATCTGCTGCTGATAAATTGACTGCTAATAGCCCAGTGACACACAGTATGGATTTCATGTGGCGGGCTCGGATGTGACCACATCTTTCCCCCTGCCATATGTCTCGCCTCCTACATGAGTAAGACTAAAGTCGAAATATTGTGTAATTCTTTTGTTTTTGTGTTTTTACGTGTCTCGCCCTGCTGCCTTCATCTGTGGTAAGTGACGGGTAACTGTTTATTTTCCCTATCCTATCTTATTTTCAGTGCCTCGCGGCAGTTTCTTTGTTTCCTTTATCCAACAGTATGGATTTTGTCAGAACAGGTTTCCATGAAAAATTTAACTCTATGTCTGTAAAATTATCTACTCCAGAAGAAATAAGAAAAATTATCAGATCCCTTAAGAGCAAATACTCAAGTATGATGGGATTTCCAGCAGATTAATTAAATTGTGCTCCACAGAATTAATAATATACTAAGTTATCTGTTTAATATATCTTTATTTGAGGGTACTTTTCCAGAAAGGCTTAAGTTTGCTGTAGTTAAACCACTCTATAAAAAGGGAGATAAGGCAGCCGTATCTAATTAGCTACCAATTTCATTACTAACAGCCTTCTCAAAAGTTTTTGAGAAAGCAATGTACAATAGAGTTTATGAACACCTCAAAAATAATAATATTCTAACTAAATCACAATTTGGTTTTCAAAAGGGTCATTCAAAAGAACAAGCTATATTTGCATTCATTGACAATATTTTAGAAAGAATAAATGATAAATTAATTCCTGTGGAATTTTTTGTGACTTATCTAAGGCATTTGACTGTGTGAATCAAAAAATTCTGATACAGAAACTAAAGTATTATGGTATAGATGGCATTTTTAATAAATAGAAAACAGATAGTATTGATGGAGAATTTTAAGGCTGCCTTAAGAGGTCCACTGTTTTCTGAGTGGAAATTAATCAGATGTGGAGTACCTCAGGGTTCTATATTGGGGCCACTATTGTTTTTAATATATATAAATGATCTACCCTGCGTTTCATCTAAAAACTCAAAATGTGTCCAATTTACAGATGATACAAACATAGGAATTAAAAATACTCCAGATTTATCTACAGAATATATTTGAAATTATGTCTTTGAACTGATTAATAAATGGTTTACAGCTTATGACTTGTCTTTAAACTTCGTATATATAATTCAGTACATCACACAGATTAACACCAGATATAGACATAAAATTTGCAGGTCAGTCCATTCAAGAGGTAGAGAGTGTGAAATTTCTTTTTTATATTAATTACAATTTAAATTGGAAAGTACATGTTTCTGACTTATTAAAGCAATTTGGTGCAGCCACATTTGCAATTCGTACAAATTCAGCTATAGGTGATCTCCGTATGAGTTTATTTTGCTTATTTTCACTCCTTATTGTCATATGGAATAATATTCTGGGCAATTCTACCCATAGAGACAAAGTGTTCAGAGCCCAAAAGCGTGTAATAAGAATTATGTGTAGGGTTAGCAATAGAACTTCAGGTAGAGAGCTGTTCAAGAAGTTAGGAATTTTTACATTAGGATCTGAGTATATATACACATTAAAGTCCTTTGTAGTCACAAATTACAATTTGTTTGAAACAAATAGTAAAATACACATTTATGGCACTAGAAGTAAAAATGATCTTCACAAGACTTACAAGTCATTGTCATTTGTTGAAAAAGGGGTCCGATATTCAGGGATACATATCTTCAATATGCTCCCAACACATATTAAATGTCTAGTAGATGATAAGAATAAATTCAGGAAAAAATTGAAAGAATTTTTAATTGACAACTCCTTCTACTCTGTCGAAGAATTTATTTCTAAGGTATCTAAAAAATAACTGCCAGTAGCTTGTGTAAATGTAGTTCACATAATTAATTTACCATGTATGCTATGACTGTACATCTCCTGGTGTATGTATTTATTTTGTTATGCAATTTTTCACATTACCATGAATGGAGTGTACATCTTGTGGTGTATGTATTATTTTGTTATGGAACTTTTTAATGTACCATGCATCACTGTACATCTTCTGGTGTACGTATTATTTCGTTAAGCAACTGTTTATCTGTAAATTGATAACTTTCCACATCCCACAGAGCGATTCTCTTATATTGGGATCAATGGATAATGAATATATTGTATTGTATTGTAGCAATATCTTTAAAAATTACATTCTGAATTATGATCTGCAAAGTGTGAGCCACACAAATAATAAAAACGAAGATTCCACAGCACACGGTTGCATTCATATTTGAAACATTATTATGTATACACCTATGGAAATTTTCTTTTGTATTGTATTTGGTAACACTATAGGTGATTTTTTGTGCAATATATTGCCCTGTATGATCTTCTTCCAACACACTAACAGCCAGTTCCCCCCACCTCAACCTCCTTTTTGGAATCTTTGTAAATGCCATGTACTGTCACAGTCAAAACCGTGTTTGATTGATCACTTCATAAGTTCGTGGTAAAATTGATCCATTCAGCCTTTTTCTAAAACAATGTTACTTTACTGTTTACTTTTATGTTTGTAGCTGGCATTAAAGTCTATCTAAAATATTTCTCTCGTTTTTGTTTGTACTTTGGTCAAGTTTGAGGATCTGTAAAACTAAGTCTGGAAGTGCTTCTCCTTCAACGAGGTTTTACGAAAAAATGTTTACGATGATGAGGTCCATACACAATAAACTAATCCACAATGAAATGGGGAAATTATCGGGCCATGGTGGCGCTACTTTTTTTCTACGATATCACATAAAGTAGACTGTTAAACTTCCTCTTTAATGTCTTGGCGTCCATTCAAGAACTCGTTTTTTTTTTAAATTTATCAAGCTTTGGTATTTAATAGAGTGAGCCATAGTAAATAAAGTAAAAACTATTGGAGGGGATGAGAAAGTGATTTGCTGGGTAGAAGAATTTTTAAAAGGTAGAAAACAGGAAGTTAGTCTAGGAAATGCGGTATCAAAAGAAGTGGAAGTAAAAATGGGAGTGCCACAGGGTAGCGTATTGGGACCATTGCTATTCATTATTCTAATGAATAATTGTGTTGATTGTTTACTATCTGAAATTAGATTGTTTGCAGATGACATAACGCTGTATAAAAGGATCAAAACGATAGAGGATTGTAAACACTTGCAGGGTGATATGGACAAGATATCTAGTGGGGTTAGTAAACATGGGATGAAGATAAATGCAAAGAAGAGTCAGCTAATTAGATACACAAATAAAAAACAAAAGGTGAATTATAGATATAAGGTGGGGAAAGAATTGCTTGCTGAGGACTTGAAATGTAAATATCTTGGTGTTACATTTGATAACAGGCTGAAGCCAAAGTTTTACATTCAGCCGCCGAAAATAAACCAACATTTACGAATACAGTCAACCTTACACACCAACAGATGATAGCACAGATAAAGAACCATTTGGAGAAAATCATAAAAATGAATGGGAAATCTATTGTGAAGCTAGTGTTTAATTTAATTGCAATGGAGCACAGGCTCCGGTGGCAATTTCCCTACACACCCATCTTCCCCCTAATCTGCACCCACCTACATTTGCCCTCTACAAATTTTATCTTTAAATTCTTTCAACATTTTCGGTAAATTATTCATCATTTCTCTTGGTAACTCATTCCAATCCCTGACACCCTTACCTAAAAAAGAAAATCTTCCCACACCCTTGTGCCTGAAAACGAGTGCCAGCTTGTGGTCATGGTCATCTTTTCCGTGCCATGCACTACTTTTCATACCTATTGAAATATCTTTCCATGCCTCATCGCCAGTATATGCCCTGTACACTCCCATGACCCTCCTCATCCTCCTGTCTTGCAATGAATCCCATTCCAGCTCCTTTATCATATCCGTCAGTGATTGCATTCTGCGATAATTTCCCGAAACAAATCTAGCAGCCCTTTTTTGCACCCTCTCCAACTCCTGTATTTGATAAGTAAAATGAGGGTCCCATACTACAATACCATATTCCAGCAATGGTCTTACCATGGTTTTGTAACCCAATTCCTTTACTTCTCTTGTACATCCCCTCATCACTCTCTCCAACAAGTGCAGAATTTTGAAACCTTTTCCTACCACCTGTCCAATGTGTCCTGCCCAGTTAAGCTTGTTATAAAATGTAATGCCAAGATATTTACATTTCAAGTCTTCAGCCAGCAATTATATTCATAATTAACCTTTTGTTTGTTATTTGTGTATCTAATAAGCTGACTCTTCTTTGCATTTATCTTCATTCCATGTTTACCAACCCAACTAGATATCCTGTCCAGATCATCCTGTAACTGTTTACAATCCTCTATCGTTTTGATTCTTTTATATAGCATTATATCATCTGCAAACAATCTAATTTCAGATAGTAAACAATCAAGACAATTATTCATTAGAATAATGAATAGCAATGGTCCCAATACGCTACCCTGCGGCACTCCCATTTTTGAAACCACTTCTTTTGATACTACATCTTCTACCCTAACTTTCTGTTTTCTGCCTTTTAAAAATTCTTCTACCCAGCAAATCACTTTCTCATCCAATCCAATGGTTTTTACCTCATTTACTACCATTTTATGGCTTACTCTGTCAAATGACTTAGACAGATCTAGTGCTACACTATCAATTTGGCCTCCCTTGTCCATTTCATCTGAAATATCTTGCATATATCCCACCAACTGAGATTTGCATGAATATCCTTGCCTGAAACCATGTTGCCTGCTTGAAAACCACTTATGTTCCTCACATATATTTCTGATGTGGTTGCATATCAATCTTTCCATTAATTTACCTACCACTGATGTCAACCTGATTGGCCTGTAATTCTCAACTCTATTTCTGACCCCTCCCTTATGTACCGGTACTACTATTGCACTTTTCTAGTCCTGTGGTAAGCAGCAAGTATCCAGATTCAATTTAAATAATTTTTCAAGATAAGGTACAATGTCACATCCGGCTATCTTTAACACTAGAGTGCACGCGCCCTAAAATACTCCTTGAACGCACACGCGGGCTACAGGCGTATCCCATTTATGGGTTACCTAATTTTCGGAATCAGACAAAAATATATACAAAACCGAGTAAATAATTACTAAGCATCTTTATTTTTATCATAATAACTCATGCAATTAACAAAATTTTGTTTGTTAGTTATAATTTGCAACATAAACATAAACTTCTCAAAAATCAACTGTTTTTGGAAGGTTTGAGATCTTTTAGTATTATTTTTATTGAGGAAGGGAATATTTATTATAAAATAGGTTTCCAATTAAGTAATTGAACCAATTATCAAAGTCATTGATAGTAAATCATTCTGAAGATATACATTCAAGAAAGACGACTGCCTGATGTTCGCTACTAATACGCCTCATACATTTGCTGCATTGCTTGCGCGTGCTGCGGTCCTGAGCCCTGCTGCAGAAATAACATCGGCCAACTCCTCCCCGAATAGGCTTATTATGTTGCGGGGATTGTTCTGCCAGTCCTAGAAGTAGTCTGCCTGTCAGTTTTATACATTTCAGTATATTTTTCTGGGATATACGATGCTCTATAAAAGATCTTGCAAGATAGAATCCGACTTCTTGAAGATATTGACGCCAGATCACTTTCATATCAGGGTTGTTCATCAGCTTCATTACAAGACCGTTTATACCACCATGTTTACAAAACTGGAAAACAGCGAGAGAGGCCGTCGACGACTGTTCCGAGTAACGTAGTATTGTTTACACTTTTTATCGAAAATATCTATGCTGTGTTTTGTGTGGTTATAAAATGTGATGATAACATGTTTTCGAGCGTCGCCAGTTGAATAACCAATTTTGGCATTATTATGGAGGGTAGACAACATCAAAACTACCTTATTCCGTTTTGTCATCCTCCAGCAACCATTTTAGTATTTGGGCATCGTTCACATTACCCGCTAACTAAAAATGACCAAAACATAATAAAGTTGTATGAAAAATCCATAAACACAAACAACACACACAAAAACAGTTGTTGACATTAATTTTTATAGAATTCCTACAGCAAATGTATCGTATGTACCTACATTTTGTTACTTGTGTATTAAATAATTAACTTCCTCTAACGCTCGTGCGGGCTACAGGTGTAACCCATCAACTTCAAGGGCAATTTATGCAGACGTCCGTGTGCCGCAAGAGATGGCACACTACTGGTGGTGGCGGGGGCTAGTACTTGAGGAATACACTACGCGATTAATCTGTAGCGCACCAAGTTTAAATAATATACGACAATATTACAAGTTGGGCTACATATGTAGCCCGCGCGTGCACTCTAGTGTTAAGATATCTGTAGTAATATTGTCTACACCAGCCCCCTTATGTTTTTTCAGCTTGCTTATTTCCTTCATGATTTCTTTAGGACGAATTTCAAATTTCTTAGTATCTTCATTTCTAATCGTATTGTTAAGCTCGTTCTCTGAATTAGACCCTCCCGTTTCTGATTCATTTTCCCAAATGCTTTCACTAAACCAGTTACTTAAAATCTCTGCCTTTTTCAAATCCTCAGTAACTACTTCTCCATCCTTATCTACCCCAAGCGTCTCTACATCCTCCCTTCCCCTCAGTTTCCTGATTTAGCCATAGAAATTTCTAGATGCATCAGTCAATGGTCCTCCTGCACTGACAAAATTCTTCATAACATCTTTAGCCATTTTCTTTGCTGTTATTAAGTGCTTGTTTAGTTGTTTTAAATATTCCCTACTACCCTGCTGTCTCTTAACTCTGTTATGTTCTCTTCGTACCAACCTCTTTAACCTTCTCACTTCCCTATTATAGTACACAGGTTCTCTACTTCTCTTTATTTTTTGCTTTGGAATAAATTTTTCTTCCCCCTTTCTCATTATCTCCTTGAACTCTTCCCACCTTGACTCTACTGTACTTTGTTCTCTGAAATATCTCTTCAAATTTGAAACCTGTTCCTTTTTATAATTGTACCTATTTCCCCCATCAATTTTGGCTGCCGGTTTATTGAATCCTCTAATATCCATCAGAACTGCCTCATGATCACTTATTCCTTCAGTTACTTGATACCCCACAAGGTTTTCATCGGGCTTAATTAGAAATATATCCAAAATATTTTGTCCCCTAGTGTTTTGCTCAACAACTTGTGTAAATCCTCCTTCCCTTATTAAGATATTTGCAAATCTTTGTTCCCTCGTGTTGTTTTTCTTATTTCCATCCCAGTTTACACCTGGCAAATTTAAATCCCCACCAATTATGATCATTCTATTCTCACCTCTGAAATCTGGGTATGAATTTAATTTCTCCCCAAGAGCTTCATCCTCTTCTGTCATTCTTCCACTGCGGTAAACAGCCAACACTCTGATTTTTTCTTTTTTATTACCCCAGAAATCTACCCCAAGTAACTCATGGTCTTGATCTATGAATGCCAGTGAACTGTGGTAGTTTTTGCTAACTAGTATGAAGACTCCTCCACCAATTGCTCCTCTATCTCTGCGGTACACTCTGTAACCATCAGGAAAAACCTCACTGTCTGGTACTTCTTCTTTTAACCAACTCTCTACCCCAATTATTACTTGTGGTTCGTGCATCTCTATTAAGTTTGCAAATTCGATTATTTTGTTCATTATACTTCTACAGTTTACCATTAACACCCTTACTACTGGCTTTACAATTTCAGAATTTATCTCCTCTTTCCCAGTTTTACCCCAGTCAGTTGTTGTTTTAGCCACTTCATCTATTTCTTTAACATCTGTGACTTTTCTCATCTTGAATCTGAAATCAGTATCACTTTGATAATCTATTTTTGTCCCCTCACCAGCAGCCCCTAACCTAAAAAAGGCACAGTCCTGACCCCATCATCACTGAAAATGGGCTCCCTCACTGCTTTAGCTAACAACTCAGAAAGTAGTCCCTTCCCCCTTCTATTTAGGTGTAGGCCGTGCCTAGTGAAACCCCGCCTACCAATGGTGTTTACAGGCACAACCCCCAACACAGAACTAATGCCTTTCCCAAGTAGCACTTCCATTTCCACATTAACCCGCCTCACGGCATAGTTCAATTGTGGCCGGTCATGGCGTCTTAGGACCTGCATGAGCTCCACCCTGGTATGCTGTGCCTCCTTCACCACCTTCCTCAGGTCACTCCAGAGACAATATAATATAGAGACTGTTCACGCACGTATAAATCTGTGGCGAAGTATCGTCTGCTGCCGACGCTAGCGCCCCTAACATCGGCGCACATGAAACATTCTGTGACGTCACCAGAGCGCGCGCATTTCGAAATGCTTCAAGGATTTGCCCCCCCCCCCTCCCCCAATTGGTATTTTCTTTATACCTTCATTATTTGTTTTAATTTTTATATATTATTATTTTTATATATTATTTCTACTATTTATATTTGGTTCCCATTTAAATGCATTCATTTTTTTAAAATTTTTAATAGCAGAATTGAGGAATAGGAAAAAGAATAAGTTGAAAATGAAATAAAATATGTTTCTCCAATTTAAGTATTTATTAGTACCGTTGAAAGAGAAAGTAAACAGTACAATTACAGAAATAGATACATCAAAAATGAACATTAAATTTTGAGCCAATTCATCACACACACATTACATGTTAAGTACAGTTTATAACATTTATGAAATATACACAATTTATGAATTACATGTTGTGCTTATGCGTAACACACCCAGACATTTAGATACACCAAAACTGTATATTAAATATCAAGGTAATTCATCACACACACATACAAACACATATTACATTTTAAGTACATCACACACACATTACATGTTAAGTACAGTTTATAACATTTATGAAATATACAAAATTTATGCATTATATGTTGTGCTTATGCATAATACATCCATAAATTTTGAATACACAACAACCATGAAGTACATTCAAAAAACCCTTTTTCCAATTCTAAAGAGAAAACAAAATATTTTTAGTATTGAAGAGGCCCCAACCTCGCCTCTTCAAGCATGGCGACCATCCTTTTCTACTGCTCGCCTCTGCACATGCATGAAAGTTAATAAAACTAAAGGTCACAAGGAAGTGAACTATTACATGCAACAAGACATTTGCACGTTATATAGATCTATTTGAAGTGAAAACTAATAAACTCCTGGAAAGTAGAAATAAATGCACAGAGTATAAAGTTAAACAATGTTACCCATGGGTTGATAAAGAAACCCTCCCACAGTAGGATTGAAAATGAAGACTAAGGTGCTATTGATGCTACATTAATTTTATGCAATTAGATCCCCTTACCATGGCTTTTTCACTCACTAGGTTTGAACCAATTCAAAAGGAAAAAGCAGGAAGGTAATGAACAGGGAAGTATACTGCAATGGCTTTTTAACTAAAACACCCCAGCATTCGCCTGGAGTGATTTTGAGAAACCATGGAAAACCAAAATCCGGAGGGCCTGATTGAAATTAGGTTATTTATTTGATAGCATACTCAGCAAACAACCTGCAAGCAACTGCTCTGCTGTTTCTGAGACAGTTTGTGTGTATGTATATATACCAAACCCACCCAACCCTGCGATAAGTTTGTATGCAACATATATTTGTCAAAATATGTATTACAAGAAATTCAGTTAACTTCCACCAACCTTCCCTTTGTAATGACTTCCCACCCATCTGCTATATGACGTAACTCAAATTTCATATACAAATCTACTGTCCCACTTAATAATCACTTCTTCCTATTAAATGTGTGTTGCTTCAAAATTACTTCATGGAATAATGGAAAGGAGTAAGAAACTTTCTTAGAAAATTTATTTTCCCCCAAAATTCCACCATCACAAACAATTCATTTGTGACTGAGGGCATCCACCAATGTCAGTTTACCTACACATGCTTTATGTATGAAATATACCCAAATTAATTATACGTAGAGTCTATGCATTTTAAATAGAATGTAACAGCTAAATTTATACAAAATAAATTTTTACTCCAATACTGAAGGGAAAATGTAAAATATTTTTAGTATTGAAGAAGCCCCAACCTCGCCTCCTCAAGCATGGCGACCAACCTTTTACTACTGCTCGCCTCTGCACATGCATGAAAGTTAGTAAAACTAAAGGTCACAAGGAAGTGAACTATTACACGCAACCAGCTGTTTGCCCATTAGTATACATCCATTTGAAATGGAAATAAAAGAACCCCTTGAAAGCAGAAAGAAAAGCACAGGAATAAAGTTAAAAATGTTACCCAAGGGTTGATAAAGAAACCCCCACCAGCGTACCTGGAAATGAGTACTAAGCTGCTACTGATGCTACTACATAAATTTTTATATTATTAGATTTTACCCTATGTTTTTTTTTTTTTGCCTCACCAGTTTTGAACCCATTACAAAGGAAAAGGCAGGGAGGCAAGGAATAGGGATGTATACTGCGATGGCCTTTTGAATGAAAAATCGCAGCATTCGCCTGGAGTGATTTCTGGAAATCATTGAAAACCGAATTGTGGATGGCTGGAGGAGATTCGAACCCACGTCTTGCTGAATGCCAGGCCGAACATTAACACTTGGCTCAGTGATGTGCACTGTAGTCTGCGGGACAATGTTTTTTTTTTTTAGTACTTGTACCCAATCCCCACCATGTGATCAATATTGATATAATATGCATCTATCAAAACGTTTCATAAACAAGCAATTAATATAAAAAACTCCAACCAGTCTCCATCTTCCCTTTGTAATGGTGCCCCATCCAGCTTATGTATCGTATAGCTCATAAATTTTAAATCTAGCAGCCAACCTAATTAAATGTTTGGTACTCATGGTATAAGTCCCATCTAACAGCACAATACTCTAACAATAGTCTTGTGAAGCCTTTCTACACCAGCTCTCCCCTTCTACTGTTACATGTCACCCCAGTACCCAATCCAGCAGATTTGGGACTTTTAAATCTATGTGGACAATGTGCTCAGCTGAATTTATAATCAAATCATATTTATGCCAGAATTTCTACACTTAATGCATTAATTATGGAAATCTTCTCCCAGTTAGTATACATGAAAACCTATACTGTATTTGTACACATAATATCTCTCATGAATTAAATGCAAATGTGATTACCTCATGTGCAGACTCCCTTGCGCAGTTTCTTGGAAGCTCCTTGGGGAGTGCGTGTTTGTGAGGAACCTCTCTTACGACTTTGCTTGCAGAACTTGAAGATACTCCACTTACAAAGAAACTTCAATAGATCTGCACGCAAAGACTCAGAATGTTCCTTACAACCAATACCACTCAAGGAAATCTTCCCCGAAACATGCTTCATCAAGCGTTTCAGAAGAAAGTTCTGGTAAGAGCAGTGTCTCAGCACTTTCTCCAACTGCTGCAGCACTCCTTCTACCACATCTGTTGCAGCAATTGTTGGGTAGGTAAGACACTGCTTATCAGGACAGCATTCTTTCTGAACTATAAAGGAATGTTCGGGGAGAACAGTGTCGGCAAAGATGGTGGCTTTGCATGAAGGACATGATACTTTGGAAAGCACAATATAGACAACATACCCGCTGATATAAGCAATGCATTTACGCATCAGGCGTGAATGTACAGCCCAGTGGGACGGTTGTGGCAGAGATGCAGCAGCCACATCAGAGATCAAATCATTTGAAGGTAATGAAACTTCATCCTCTTCCAATGATTCACGCTCTGCTAACACATCAGTTGTTTGAGCCTTTGCTGTAGGCTGCATGAAACTGGTGAGGTTCGATATAAGCATCGAATCATCAGCCTCACAATTGCCCATTTCCCTAATGCTCCTGTTGACAAGGTTATTGACTACACTGGTTTTGAGGGATGATACAAATTGATAACAAGTGGGATTTGTGTTATGATAACCATGCTGACGGATGACGCAGAAGAGATTTTCAATGGGGTCTTGATTGAGATTGCGTAACCACAGGCTCTTAATACCCATACCAGATAATTTCTTCCACAGCATCCGCATAGCCCGAATATTGTCCACCCAGCCGCGCTGAAAGCTATTTTGCACCACTTGGCCATTATCATGACGAAATTCCCACTTGGCTATCTTTCCTATCATGTCCTCCCAGAACTGCCAATGGGCACTCTTGGCACTCAAAGCACGTAGTAGAGGCTTCATACTTGAAGCACCAAAACTGCCATTGAAGCTGTCAAATAACCTGTCACAGGCAAAAACAAAATCTGCAGTCTCTCTTGCCTCAAAAGGAAGATACATACGACGCCCCCGACCATCCAGAAGCCTGTCATATCCATCTCTCTCTTGAACAGCATAGGCAAGAAGAGAAAGCCCAACTGTACGGCTCAACACTTGAGCTGCAAGACATACCTTCATACTGAAGAACCCCTCCGGATAGATATGTTTCTCAGTGACTTTAGGAGCAAACCGTTCGCTTTTCTCACTATCTATTACAAACAGATCTTCGATATGAGACCAGTCTGCCACCCTGCCATCAAAGTGAACCTTATATCTCCGGAAGTTGTTCCTGAGACATTTTAGGAGATGGGGTGGGTCACAGATATTAACAATCTGTTCCCCACCCACCTCGAAAAATGCCCCGCGCCGCTCACTCCGTGTCTCGTCAATCAAGTCATTTACAGCTCTTACATTAGTTGCAGACATATCGTGCACAACTGCCACAACCTTCAACCCAATGGACTGTAATTTCACAATTACAGTCTTTATTAAAACCTTAACTTTACATGCTGGGGTTCTGGCATTACAAAAGTAGTAGGCAACTGGTTGCTTCCATTTTTTTATAATGCCACGGACCATGAACACCAAGGCACGGTTAGCAGGCTGTCTAGTCCGCCCCAGGTGGCCCAAGTCGACAAACCCCACAATTTTATCCGCCGATACATCGTACTGAAATCCCTCACACAGAGAGATTTCATCGAAAATCAACGAACAAATTTTTTCGTGTAAACTCATGGTTTGAACATTTTCTGCCAGATGCGCAAATATCCTTCACTTATACCAGTGTTGAAAGGAATAGCCTGTAAGGAACGGGAAATGGTAACACGAGAAGGGAGAGCCAAAAACTGACTCAGGAGGCGGTAACATGACGGGCTACGCTTGTAGATAGCCATTGCCAGTGCCTTATCTTCAACTGTCCACCTGCGGCACTTTGGAGGAAGTGATGCATTGGCAATTTGTGATCTAAACAGAACTGACGCTAAAGGTGAAAGACAATTATCCACCTTCGAAACCAAAGACAACACAGAGTCTTTACATCTCTGGCTGAGTTTGGCACGAAAATGTGATACCTTCTGCTTCAGCTTCAGAACCAGCTTGTTCTGACGGCAAATTGTCCTATACAAGGTCTTCTTCCGTGGTGACAACTCTGCAACATTGTGGGCGTGAATTAAGCCTAAGACTCTACCCCGCCCCCTATATTGCAGAGATGATTTCCGGCTGGATGTAGGCGTTGAAGGGTAAGGCAATGGAAATGGCTGAAGTTCTCCACATGTGGCTTTTACTTCCTCCCCCCCTACCTGACCTACCTCCCCCCCTACCTGACCTCCAGCCCCAACTGCCTGACCTCCCACCCCCACTACTTGACCTCCTCCTCGCCATACCACCTCGGTCGACTCCAGCAGCTGACTCCCCTCTGCAGCTTCCATCCTCGCGTCATGAACTTCCGGAGAACCTACAGGAAAAAAAAAAAAAAAAATCCTCATTGCATCAGAACTGTAACTGAAATGAATCACTTGTCAGATGTGTTAAATAATTAATAAATAATAAGAGAAAGTTATAAAATGTACAGTTAACAGATAAACCAAAGGGGTAATGGTTATACACCACTACACATAACAAATATTAAATTTTTATAGAGGATACTCTGGCACAGTTGTATCACATGAAGTAAAAGTAGAGAATAATGAGACACGTGCATCAGTTAAAAAGGATGTGATACAAGGTTGTAGTCTATCCCCATTACTATTCAACTTATATGTGGAGGAAGCAATAAAGGAAGTAAGAGAAAAGTTTTTATGTGGTGTAAGTGTTCAAGGAGAAAAAATTAGTATGCTACGATTTGTTGATGACATTGTTTTGCTAGCAGAGCAGGCTGATGATACTGAGAAGTTACTGAATGGCATGAACAAAATACTGAAGGAAGATTTTGAACTGTAAATCAAAGTAAGACAAAAGCGATGAGGTGTAGCGGAAATGACACCAATCACAGAAGATCAGAGTCTGAAGACAGCAAAAAAAAAAAAAAAAAACTACTTCTGCAATAATAACAATGAAACTTCTGTCATACAATGAAAATGAGGAAGACTAGAGAAAATAAGTCATTTACCACAGATGAAGGCAGGAGGTCCAGGACTAACACACGAAAACTCTATAATATATTCTGATAAAAAACCTTTGGTTATGCTAAAGGTGATCCATGGGGCAAGGTGAACACGACCACCATGTGAACCATTCATAACCAAAAAACATGATTTACTGCAAATTTGTAAAACGAGTTCATGTTCGACGACATCCTGCTTTCATCTGTGGTGGTGAGGTAACCACATCTGGAAGACAACCTTCAATATGTGCAGTCACACTCATACCAGAAACTGCATATCTATTTAATAAATTATTTTAGAACTATAATTCTTTCTAGATAAATCATACAAAAAATAACTGGCCATCCATTGGTGATTGGGTTTGGATTGTTATTTGTGGAAGAATTTATTAGTAAGTGGAAAGGAAGAAGTGACCATAACAAGTTGGCACTTAATTTTTCATAGAATATAGTGTAAGAATCATTTCTTGCAGATAATTAAAATTATTTATGACTGGGACCAACAGTTTCTCAGAAACACAAAAGGGCTTGAGCTTAACTTGATAATGAGCAAAATTAAGTAGTTCTTGAAAATTCACACATATAAGATACACATGCAAAAGTAATTTGGTAGGAAAAATGTCACTAGACCATATTCATTTCACAAATAATTGGTGTATATATACATCACAAGTCCAAAATACCCATAGCATAAACTGACACCGAAGTCAAAAGAAATTGCTCTATGCAGTTTTGTAAAGCATGAGCACTACACTGTCAAAGCAGCATTCAAGTAGTTGAAAAAGTAATTTACTTTCAAGTATGACAACAAAGTAAGTTTTGAAATAAAACTGACAGATGAAGTTTGGTGGGTTAGTGTTTTTTTACCAGCTACATACCTGATCTAACTTCTTCCAGAATATGTGGTTCATCTCGGGATTCTTCCACAGCCTCCTCAGGAGCAACATCATCATCAGGATCACCTAAGAACAAATTGTATTACCTACATTAAAAACAATTGATCAGATAATCCTCCACTGTTACAACAATTAGAAGTAGGCTCCCTACACATTTTCTAAAACTGAAATTACTAGTGGGCATAAAAATTAAGTTTCATAGAACAGTAAACAAAAACAGATTATCATAACTATAGTCTCTCTATTTAACTAAAGAATGTTTTCAACGGTTGAAATGAGGGATTTACCTGTAACTGCAAATTCATCTACCGATGGAGGCTGTTGTTCCACTTCCAATAGCAACCCCGCAAATGGAGCTCCTGAAAAATAGTTGCTTGGTTACTAATTATTCTTTTGGCTTTGAAAACACAATATCTATGCTTCAAAGGCAAAAAATAAATATTTGAAAAATGAATACATTTACGTTTTTACTCTTCGATGTTACAACGGAGATGTACCAACTTAATTCAAACAGCATCGTGCGAGCTTATAAGTTAATGAATTTCAGTCAACAAAGGCATTAAATACATGTGCTCTTCTATTACCTTTAGTAGGGAGAGCATAGGGCATCAAATATTTGCTTCTAGGACCCAACCTACAGTTATCCTCAAAATGTAGAAAACACAGGTGTTTTTTGCTAACATCCTGAGTCAAGCCCCATAATTTTTTCCACATCTCACAAACTTCAGGCCTTTTAACTGGAAACTTGTGAAGCGTTATTCCCTCCTCTTTGCAACGTCTACTCCGCACACCACACAGGAAGGCATTCTAAAAACGAATATAAATGAAGAATTACTTACACACACCGATAAAAATAATATTTTACAATATACACGATATAATAATGAGACATATTACACTTACTTGCAGATTATTCACGTAGAAAGAAACAGAAGAGGGGTATTATCTAACAGGCAATACCGCTCGCTTCGCGCTGTTAACGTTTCGTCATAGTGACGTCACGTTCACGTACAGTCAATTTTTGTGACTATACGGCCGCTGGTAAGCGGCAGCAGACGTCCGATAACACATCAAACACTGGACATCTGGTTGTGTTATCGGACATCTGCGGCCGCTTACCAGCGGCCGCCTGCATCTGATCCACCTTCGGGATATCAGTTTATGTTGATATTGTACAGTTTTAAATTATTGTGACCGAGCGTAGCGAGGGCACAATACACACAAAAATTGACTGTACGTGAACGTGACGTCACTATGACGACACGTTAACAGCGCGAAGCGAGCGGTATTGCCTGTTAGATAAAACCCCAGAAGAGCAGATAATGCAGCAGAAACAATCAGACCTTTCTCTGAAAACAAAGCATGCAACAGAGACAATAGAATTCAAACTTTTTCCGCCAGTAACGGACCTAGCGATACCTAGCGGCTAAAATGTTAACTGCGTGAAGGCCGATTACTGATGTCAGCGCCCCTAACATCGGCGCACATGAACTACTACCACATGCTTACTGTCCCCACTTCCTCCGTAGACGTGAGCACCCGGTGGGTCACTCTCTATACTATAACTCGCGTTTCTATTAATACTATTTCCTGCACCTCCCACTATCACTACTCTATCGTCCTTAGTGATTTTCAACCATTTTTATTTACAAGAGTAAGTCTTTAACATGTTTTTTTTTTTAATTTTTCTTCATTATAAATTGTTAATATAACATAAATAAAGCATTATTTTTGTTACAAACTTAATTTTTCATTTTAATTTCATTTGACAGTAGTTAAATGTCTGTATTATGTATATGTGTAAAAATGCAATTAATTTCAGTATAAAATAGAAATTTCAACATGTTTGAGTAAGTTTCGAGTTCGAGTTCGGCCGAAACTGTTACCGAGGGAGAAGATTCGGTTTCATCTGAAAATCCTGTTTCGGCCGGACACTAGTATATAATGCTTGGCAAAGAAGGGCTGTTGATAAAATATCGATATATCGATATTTTTTTTAAAAAAATATCGATATTTATGAGTGATATTTTTTAGGACGATATATCGATATTGAAATCTTGATATCGGAGTCCGGTATTTTTTAAAAAATAAGTGGTTATTTTCTGTTTTCCTCGTAGAATATTCCCAGTTATTATTGGAGGGAAAACGATTACCTGTGTTGCACATTTTCATAGATAGAATTTTAAGAAACAATGAACGATACGACCACATGGAGAAGCAGGGCCGCCGTAAGCGGGCGTGCAAGGCTATTATGTAGCGGGCGACCTTTTTTTTTTAGCTCAACAGCTGCTTCGGGCGGTCGGCGGCGACACTGGCGATGGTAACAATAGCGGTGGCAATCTCACAGTTTTTTTACCCGTTTCAGAAATTTCCTAGATTCACCACTGGCTGTAGTTGGACAGGGGGCGGCATACTCGCTATTGCACGCGGGCGCTCAAACAGCTAGCGGCGGGCCTGTGGAGAAGTAAAAAACGAAGGTAAAATAACTCATTCAATATTCATTAGAATTCTTGTCTGGACATTTTGAAAAGTTTTTAAAATTTGTCTTCAATCAATGCAAAAGTATTAGCATTAAGAAACTAATCGTAATGTACCAGGTATGGGTAGAGTTGCCAGATAGCCGGAAAATCCGGGAATGTCCCGGAATTTTGTGTCTGATCTCGTGTTCAGGAATTATGCGTCACTGTCCCGGAATTTCCGTATACTAGTTTTTTTCTCAAACTCAGTTCACCACGGTGGTCATGAGGCCAAGCAAAGTATCCCATGCTTGCAGCGGGAGGATCCCTTAAATCAGAGGAATTGAAACTGACAGGAAAATACTCTTTGAATTTTCTGGGACTTTGAAAATTCTAGATGCAGTTAACATTAACTCCCTTTATACAGAGTTCACATGTCTGAAACGTGTTTTTCAGGTCCTTCCAAAAGCCTTTCCAAACGAAAAAATCTGGGCCAATTTCTTTATAACAAGCGTTTTTAATGATTTTGAATATTTTTAAAAAATAGTGGTTTTGTTTTGTCAATTCCAACAAGCAATGACTTTTACGAGACAAGTTTTAGCCCCTTGAATAATTTGTGAAATAAGAGCGAAACAGAACGTTCATGGATTCGATCAAGGCTGAACTGCAAACTCAATCAATTTTTAAGTCTCTTGCTGAGAAATTTTATCAGTTTTTCAAAGCAGTGACGGAGAACTATTTATGAAAATGGCAAAATCTATTAATAAATATTTTAAAAGTAGATGATTAAGATCTATTTTGATTGATGTTGATTTTGATTTAGCAAAAGATAGATGCTAATTTTTTTTTATTTGTTGATAAAACCTGATGTTGATTTTCTGCCTAATTTTAATTAATGAGCCTAACAGAAGTGTTCAGTATTGGTTTAATATTTTTGAGATTTTGATTGATAATACCCGATGTTGATTTTGTACCAAAGTAAAAAATTCCTAACGAGGTGGTCAATTTTTGTTTTAAGTTTAGTATTTTTCCTTTTAATTCATAATACCTGATGTTGACTTTCTACCATAGTTTAATTAATAAACTTAAAAGAGGTGCTATATATACGTTAGATAGCATATTTACCTAAAACAGAATTTTTTATTAATTTGCATTTTTGTTCACTCTTTAAACATACCGCTAAAATACTTTTTTGACCCAGAAATGTCCCGGAAATTATAAGCCTGTATCTGTCGCTCCACAGTTAAATATTTCGCGCGAATTTGATACGCTTCTTATTCCATACAAACAGAAGAATTGAGCTCCAAAATTATGTCACAGCCAGTTTTGTTATATCACTTACGAATTTATTAAGATAAGAAATTGAAAAAAAGAATCTACCACTTTTAGATTGCCTTTACAAAGCGCTATGCTAAAAACTTATTATTATAGATTGGTGCCTTTAAAAACAATTTGTTAACGCCAAGGGAACTGCCTTGACAGTAGCAGTTCTAGGATTTTTCCAAGCCGGGGGAAAAACTGAGATTGCCGTCTCTTCAAACATTGTTGCCAGCCAGACCCCGAGAATCGCCTCCTTGATTGTTGGCCAAAAGCATTGATGTCGCCACTTTAACTGTTTGCCAAACGCATTGTTGGACACGATTTTATCGCCCAGAGCAAGTACCCTGTTTGCCCCCACCCCTCGCCCTAAATCCTGCATTCCACCTAGAATCTCAGCTTTATAAAATTGTATTATGGTAAAGCGTTATCAAAGAAGGGGAAATTTTCAATTAATGTAGGGAGTTCTCCATTCATAATGGAAGAAACAACGGGAAACACATGAGTTCATGCTCTTGAAAAGTATGTCCAATGAAGTTTCTGACTTGAGTTTTGATCCAAAATTTTACTTCATTCACCACCTTAGTTTGGAATTTTTTTGGATCTGAAACTCTTTTAAATAACTATGACGTTCTCTCATCATAATTCTATGCAACATCCAGTTGTCCTAGAAAATGGTAATTTGGTACACATACTTGGTTTCATCCCCATAGTATAAGAAAAGTTCCTGTGTTTTTTCAATGCCAATCTAAAAGCTGAAACGTCTTAGAGAAAATTTGTAAGTTAATTGATTTCTTCTTGATGAGGCTATATGCCTTGAATTTCAGTTTTGCACAAAGATCAGGGGCATAAAAAATACAACTAATTTTACTTTGTTACTACATTTAATTTGGAAGTTATTGGTAGTCCTACACCGATGGTAACAATGCAGGCACGGCGAAGCTCGCACAGAACGAATCGGACTCGAGCCCGTTGTTTTACACGAGCGTGCGTTGTCGAGGAAAGTATTTTGACATGAAAATTGGATGTAAGCAGGAATATTGATTAATTCGGAAACACAATCTTTGCTAAGGTGCAAACATTTGGTCTAAAAACGTAAGAAGACTCAGAATAAGCTATGAACCTATAAAAAGAAATTAAATTCCACATAAAACAATACTTGTCCAACTGCGTCCAACGCAAGTCTTGCGCAAGACCAGCCACCTCTCTGTTAACTTGAAAAAGGGTATTTTCACCCGAAATATTGTTTTTTCTTTGTTTGTGTGTTGTGCTGTGTTGCTGCTGCCCTCCTCCCTTCAACTTTGGTGAGTGTTGGGTGTATTTTCCCTTTCTTTTCCATGTAAATATTGCCTCGCGGCATTTCTTTCCTTTCATTGTTACCAATAC
The DNA here is from genome assembly GCA_031002005.1 of Vandiemenella viatica. NCBI lineage: Eukaryota > Metazoa > Arthropoda > Insecta > Orthoptera > Morabidae > Vandiemenella > Vandiemenella viatica. The sequence continues at coordinate 48,134 of JARYHS010007507.1, forward strand.
TTGTAAAAAAAGTGACTTGGTCATTATGCAAACTCTGATAATCGAACATCAACTTAAATAAATGCCTCTACAATGTTGCATCATTGAGCTTTTAAACTCACAAAAGCCAAGATTTCCCTCGATGCTCTTTCTGGATTCACAAGTCTTCGAGTAAATCATAAACATTCTGCCTTTCCTTTTAGTAAAGTAGTAGTATAATGGCTAAATCACAATTTAAAAAAAAAAAAAGATTTATCCGTAACGTCATGAAAAACTATTTTTTTTCTTCAGAAAATCAAAACTTGATTCAGAAAAATATCTCACAACTCTTCATCATTAAATAGTCATGATTTGTTTTTGTAACATTGTTTTTATTTAGTAGGGTCGATATATCGATACTTTTTCTTCGATATATCGAATCCGATATAAATATTTTTTAAAATATCGATATATCGAAAATCCGATATTTTTAAAAAATATCAACAGCCCTATGGCGAAGTAAGCAGCCGCCGACATTATTGCTCCTGGGGACGGGGCACATGAATCATACAATGACGTCACCAGAGCGCGCGGATTTCGAAATCCTTATGCTTCCCTGATTCTTTTTTTCCTTTGCACTGTGTTTTATTTCTATTTTCATTCTTTGTTTTAAATTTTGTATTTTTTCTTTAGTTTTTATTTTAATGCTTTCACTTAATTTTTATTTTGAACGTCTTAGTGATTTCGTACAGGTTGCCATCTGGTAGAAGGTATTGACACTATTATTTGGACCAGACCAAGTTACAGTTAAAAATCACTGTGACTCCCAAGTCACAGTGATACGAAAGTATCAGTTTATCCCATCACTAAATTCACGTGTAGCATGACTGTGACTGACTAACGTCTTCTTTTCGATTGTTGCTACTATCCGTTGAAAACATGACTCTTCCCAGATCGCAGTTTGCGCCTTAAATGTTATCACGTGAACGTTAGATAGTCCCATCCAGATTCTGTCACAGTTACTTTTTGTCACTGTGACTTTTTGTCACTGTGACTTTTCAGTCACGTTGTGAATGCAACTGCGTTATTTTTCGGCCATCCTGAGGTCTACCTTCGAATACGATGGACGAAGAGCGAGGGATATTGGAAATTGCCGATGAGGTGATTGAGGTGTTGAGACGAGGATTAGATGACAGACAACCAGGGGTGCAACAACAAGATGCAGGACAGGGTCTACCGGAGGCGGCAGAGGGGCGACACCAGGTAGCAGAGGGGCAAATGCAGATAGGACAGCATACAGAAATGCCACCAGAGCCTCTCGCAAACTTTACAGATTTGCTTGGAAAAATGAATCAAATGTAAGTAACATTTTTTGGGATTAAAACCCATATATTTTTGCATGTGAGCTAAATATAAAGTTGACTTTTCCTAATAAGCAGTGGCGTTAAATTTACATCGCGATAAATGCCACAAGCGCTGCAATATTTTTTAAAGTCTCTTAAAATGTTGGTTTAATCCTTTGTTGCAATGTTTTCTTGCCGTTACAGCTGTTCTCCCTTGTAGAAAGTCGTACAAAATGGACAATATTCATCGAAGTTATTTTTCATTGTTGCCCGCCATATTAGATCCAATTAACAATCAGAGATTGCTTACGCTAAAACGGTTAAATGAAAACAAGGTAAAAAGGTATTGTGCTATTCGTATGAAATTTGTCACACACGTTCCTCAGGTCAACCTTTTGCGAAAAAGTATAGGTACATGAAAGCAAAATAAAACATACCATGGACTATTTGTTTCGCGGAGTTCTCTAAGAATTCATCATCAGATTTTGGCACCACGTTAATGATAGAACTGCTACTTTAACAGAAGAAATTGTAGGTGGGCAAAGTGACTCACTAAAAAGAGCGGTGCACATTTGATAAATGTCTCCACGCCGATACGTCGGAATCTACAAATCTTGTCCTATCGGTATGAAATTTGGTACACATATTCCTCAGGTGATAATATTTGATTTAAAGTGTATAACGTAAGCTTCGAATATGTAGAAATGAAGAAAAATCACTCAAAATGTGGGTAGGTGCATACATGGGTTTAATTCGAGATGGCGATACCGCTGCGTAGCTACTGTTAACGTGACGTCACGTTCACGTACAGTCGTAAAAAAGATATGTGTATTGTGACCTCGCTACGCTCGGTCACAATAATTTAAAACTGTACAATATCAACACAAACTGAAATCCCGAAGGTGGATCAGATGCAGGCGGCCGCTGGTAAGCGGCCACAGATGTTCGATAACACAACCAGTTGTTCAATGTTTGAGGTGAAGCTCCCATTTCATCAGCGAAATATTAGAAAATATTGCTATGATGATGAAATATTAGAAAATATTGCTATGATGATGAAATGGGAGCTTCACCTCAAACATTGAACAACTGGTTGTATTATCGAACATCTGAGGCCGCTTACCAGCGGCCGCCTGCATCTGATCCACCTTCGGGATTTCAGTTTGTGTTGATATTGTACAGCTTTAAATTATTGTGACCTCGCTACGCTCGGTAACAATACACACATGTTTTTACGCGCATGACTACGTGAACGTGACGTCACGTTAACAGTAGCGACGCAGCGGTATCGCAATCTCGAATTAAACCCATACATGTTATTACGCAAAAATTACACGTTAATAGCTGTTGAGATTTACCCCACCTGTTTTTAAGTCTTCATTATTGAATAAAAACTGCTTTCCACGTGCAAATTACAGATACGTAATAAGTAGAAAATCGTGAAACATTTACGATTTCTCTGTGCGGGTTGACATATTGTTTTTCAGTGCTAAGATATATTGTATGGCAGCCTACCTTACAGGGAAAAACATGGCGTCGACCCTAACGAATGTTTGGTACACAACATTTAAGTTGGTTTAATTTTTTGCTAATAGCGGTTGTGGTTAGGTTGAAATGCAGCCTGGACCAAGAATTAAGAGTAAGAAACACACAGAATGAATATCGACATGTAATAACGTGTATTTCTTGCGTAATAACGTGTATGCATCTACCCACATTTCGAGTGATTTTTCTTCATTTCTACATATTCGAAGCTTACGTTATACACTTTAAATCAAATATTACCTCCTAAGGAATGTGTGTACCAAATTTCATACTGAAAGGACAATATCTGTAGGTTCCGACGTATTAACGTGTTACCACATAAATGATAAATCAGTGAAAAGGTCAACTACCTAAATTTAAATAAAAATAATAGTTATTTTAATTTTGAATGTAGTATCTGGTCATTTAATTAGACTAATTTCGTACAGACCAGGGGAAGCATGAAAAAACACCCAAAACAATGAAAAAAATGTAAGTCATGATTATGTTGCAATGTGAACAGTGATAATTTAAATTTAGGTTAAAAATGTAATAAAACATATTGCAGGATACAGAGAGAGAAGTGGACACTGACACTTTCTTCTCATTTTATGTGTCTTCAGCTAGAAATTCCGGAAATTACACCATCCGACACAGCTATTATTAGGACATCCACGTGTTTTGTGTGTGTGGTCCAGCGTTATTTCCACACATAATGGTTCAGCTACAGGGTAACACCGCAATGCGAACCACCTTAGAAGGAATTGTCCTATTCGCATGAAAATTTCCTTAGGTGATATAATTTAGGAATAATTGTACATTACAACCACCATATGAATATTTAGTAGATAAAATCGTTCAAAATATGTGCAGTTCCCAACAAGTTATAATCCACGAAATATGTGTTATTAGCAGTTGAAGTTTACCACAGTTGATTTTTAGGCTTCATTCTTGAATGAAAAAAATTATTTCGTACTTTAATGGCATGCAGAGACGTGATAACGACATGCAATACATTCATTAACAAACACTACTGCACGGCATCTTATTATTGTAACACGGCCTGTGATGCTACTAATCTGACATAGCAGCCAACCTTTCATGTGTGTAAACGAAGTCAAGCAAAAAAAATAAAATAAAAAATTTCAAGCTAAAACATAATCTTCGTGGGTTTGTTGCAGGATGATTTTGATGAAAGACGATCTTTTGTCACCATGCATGTGTGAACGGCATGTTGCTAAAACATAGCTAATCTACGCAGCGCGCACGCCGAAACCTCGCCTTTCATCATCATCCGGCAGTGAACCCGCGTGGCGACGAAAGCTCGTACATTGCTGTTGACCGTTTGAGTTTACAATGTTGCCACCTTAGCGAATTTGTCACTAGATTTAATGTATTTTGAAGCTCGAAAGCGATATTCCTATATATGTTATCGCTAAAAAAATATTTGGTGATTTTTAGTGATACTCAACCTTCCAGAGTTTCGAAAAACTAGACTGGAATTGGGGTAGGTAATGGGTTTAAATCTAAATGGGGGTACCGCTACAATCTCTTACCGCCTCGCATACTAAAAAAAAACCGTGTGGTATAATATGACGTCATTGTGACGTATGGTTCAGGCTGCATTACAACATAAACTCCAATGATTATTGGCGAAATAATATTTTTTATACTTGTT
>JARYHS010007508.1:0-38090 GCA_031002005.1 Vandiemenella viatica
GTGCTAAGAGTTGGACTTCCTCTTTGTGAGCCTGAAAGCCGTTTACGTTCCACTGAAGTATGGGAGCCATTCTACCTATTTAAAACCACCCGCCCCGGGTCGGGTGGGTCAGGGTCTGGTGTCTGCTGAGGAACGGGACTAGGGTCTACGTCCACCAGCATAACGTCATCTTCGGGGTCCGAAGACGACTTTTGTTCTAAGGCCTCGGCGTCTTGGGAATCTTTCTTCCCCCGAGGCCTTCCCCCCTTCTTCTCCCTGCCAGTTGGGGAACTGGGTGGGGAAGTAGAAGGGGACTTCAAGAACACAGTGGGGTCCGTGTGTTTAAATTTCGGACCCCGAACCTTCTGCACAGTTTGCCATCCGCTTCCGTCAGATGGCGTTAATGCTGCTACTAAGGCTGTAGATACAGCTTTTGCCATGGGTGCTGCTTCTGCTGTTGCAGAGGCACCCACGGCTGCAGCAACTGGAGCGGATGGCCGTGCTTTTGCTGGTGGACTCTTTGACCCTGCTGCTGTATTGGTCGAGTTAGCAGAAGCGCTACTACCGACGACCGCGGTCCTTGGTGTTAGGACCTTAGTGGGTTGCGCACCACACTTGCACTGGCACGAGCACGTCATGCTCGTGCCCGTGTCCACAACGGTCGTCTGCGTAGCAACGCTCTCCTTCCTGACGGGAGTTGACAACGTTTTGGCGAAGCTAGTGGCGAAGACCGGTGGCGCCAGCGCCTTAAACCGTTTCTTCGCCTCGCCAAAGGATATTCTTTCCTTAGTCTTCAACTCCTGTACCTTCTTTTCTTCAAGGTACACTCGACACTCCCTGCTCCAGGCTGGATGAGACCCGGAGCAGTTGACACACACCTGTGGGAGGGTACAACTACTACCTGGCTCGTGTGCAGCCTTTCCACATTTCCCACAGGTGGGGTTGCCCTTACACGTCATTGTCGTATGCCCGAACCGTTGGCACTTAAAACAGCGCATCGGGTCCGGGACATACTGACGGATATTCAGATTTAAATAGCCAGCCTTGATGGCTTTGGGCAACGTTGGAGTGTCGAACGTCAGGACGAAGGTGGCAGTCTTCTCAAGATTGCCATTAACCCTTCGTTTGATCTGTCTTACCTCGACCACATGATCTGTTGACCACTCCTTAAGGAGTTCCTCGGGCTCAATATCGATAAGGTCGCGGCACGTGACCACGCCTTTACTCGAATTAAGAGTTTTGTGGAGTTCGCACTTTACTGCGAACTCCCCGAGCTTCTCAGACTTAAGGAGAAGGACAGCCTGCTTGTTGGTGGTTGTTTCCAACAGCAGAGTCCCGTTCCTCAGCTTCTTGACTGATTTAAGGGTCCCGGCAAGACCCTCCAACCCTTTTTGTATGTAAAAGGGGGACACCTTCTCGAAGGATCCCTCCTTTCTGGACATTATAATGAAGGCATTGTCGATAACAAAGTCCTTCCCGTTACTGCATCCATTATCTGGGGGAGGGCTGTCAACCCTCGCCCGTTTGTTTGAACCGGGTGTATTTTTTTTAACCTGCGGCACACCCGGACCGCAGGGGTTTTGTTTTTGATTGTGAGTCTTCGTTTTGATCCCACGAGCAAAAACATTTTAAAGAAAAGCGCTAGTACAACAGGGGTGCGCAGGTGCCCCTGAGGTTGTACGTTAGCGAGTGATCTACCTCTCACCCATGCACCTCCTCGGCACGTATCCGACCTTGAGGTTGAGGGGTTTTTTATAGAGGTTTGTACCGTCCTCGCGATCCGGGCGATGAAGCCAAGATCCCCGTTCTCCTAGGCACACAACGTTCCACCGCCACGCCCTACGGTGGTCGTTGAAGCATGGTAGGAGTTTACGGTATGGGAAACTTGCGGCGCTCACAAGTTTCCAGCTCGGGCACCGCGGGTTCGCCAAACCCGTACCTGGCACTTGCGTACCAGGCCCCTGCGGGGCGGCGGATGGCAAGCGGCGGCTCGCCCGAGTCAGCACAAATGCTGACAATAGGGCTGGTGCGATATGCACCTATGGCGAGCCGAATTCCTGCATGGTGGACACTGTCCAATATACGCAGATAACTGTCCCGTGCCGAACCATAGACTATGCAACCGTATTCCAACCGTGACCGTACAAAGGCTCTGTAAAATTGTAGCAGGCAGGAGCGGTCAGCGCCCCATGACCTGCCACACAGGCATTTTAAAACATTTAGAGCTTTAGAGGCTCTGGCTTTCACATCTTTAAGATGTGGCAGCCAGGTTAGCCTAGTGTCTAAAATGAGGCCCAGAAACCTAACAGTGTCAGTAAAACGTAAAACGGTGTTCCTCAAGGTAAGGTGAGGCTCTGGTAAAAGAGTCCTACTACGACTAAAAAGTACACACCGGGTTTTCTCGGCAGAGAAACGAAAACCGGTGTGCACTGACCATTCATCCAGCCTGTTCAGCGTGAGTTGCAACTGCCGCTCAGCGCTTCTCAGGCTGGATGAAGCAATAAATATTAAAAAATCGTCCACATATAAGGAGAACCGTAAGGGACTCCTTATGACGAGTGATATACTGTTAATCGCTATGGCGAAAAGGGTCACGCTTAAAACTGACCCCTGAGGAACACCGTTTTCCTGAATAAAAATGTCAGACACTTCACTACCAACTCGGTACCGGAAGCAACGTCCAGATAAAAATGATTTTAAAAAACGGGGTAGGTTTCCCCTAAAACCCCAGTCATGTAATTGTTTAAAAATAACATGCCGCCAGGTAGTATCGTAGGCCTTCTCAATATCGAAAAATATCCCCACCAGATGTTGGCTGCGGATGAACGCATCCTGTATCGCCGCTTCCAGCAGGATCAGGTTGTCCAAGGTGGAACGGAACTTCCTGAATCCACACTGAAAGCGGCTCAGCAGATTACGGGATTCAAGACACCAGACGAGGCGGCGGTTAACCATCCTCTCCAGTGTCTTACCCACGCAGCTAGTCAAGGCAATACTACGATAACTACCTGGCAACAATTTGTCTTTGCCAGGTTTTAAAACTGGAATTAGTGTTGCTTCTTTCCACGAGTCGGGGAAGTGTCCACCGGTCCATATGTCATTAAAAGTATCCAGAAGGTACTCCTTAGCATCTTTACTAAGATGCCTCAGCATCTGGTACTGGATCAGATCAGGCCCTGGAGCAGTGTCGTTAGCGCTATTCAACGCTGACTCCAGTTCCCAAAATGTAAATGGGCGATTGTATGCCTCTGTATTCGACGAATCAAAGCACAGCGCGCGCCTCTCGGCAGCAACTCTTTGTCGCTGGAACCGAGGTTCAAAGTTGGCCGATGAAGTGACGGCGGCGAAGTTCTCCGCCATCAGCTGCGCTATGCTTCGTTCGTCGGTAATAATACGTCCATGATCCAGTAATCCAGATACTGGTGGGCGAGAGTACCTTCCGGATATTCGGCGGATGGACTCCCATACTTTTGACGAAGGAGTGGAACGATTAATAGTGCTCACAAAGTTCTGCCATGACCTTTTCTTGCTGTCTTTAATAACTCGACGCGCCTTAGCTCTAGCAATACGAAACGCTGCTAGGTTGTCAGTTGTAGGGCCCAACCTAAAACGACGTAGCGCCCGTCTACGACCCTGGATGGCGGAACGACAATCGTCGTTCCACCAGGGGACGGGCGTCCTTCGCAGCGTTCCGGAGCCTTTCGGCATGGAGACGTCAGCTGCACGGTGAATCACTTCAGTCAAGTGATTCACCTTCTCCTGTATACTGCCACAGGGCTGTAGCAGTACAGAACGGCAGAAGAGCTGCCAGTCTGCACCGCTGACGTTCCATTTACGCCGGTTATTACCTCCTCCCCGCTCACACTCAACGTGCATCCAAACAGGGAAGTGGTCGCTTCCATGTAGGTCGCGATCCACCTCCCAATGCACGGAGTCCGCGATGGAGGGAGAACACAAAGAAAGGTCAATGGCAGAAGACGTACCGGTAGCAGTGGTGAAATGAGTCATTTGCCCTGTATTTAGGATACAAATTTCCTCCTGCTCTATCAATCTACCAACCACTCGGCCCCTGGGGCAATCTGTGGTGGAACCCCACAACGCACTGTGGGCGTTGAAATCTCCCAAAAGGAGAAAGGGCCGAGTGAGTTGTCGTATAATACCAACCAGGTCGTCGTAGTCGACGGACAAACTGGGTGGCAGATAGATAGAGCATACGGTCAGTTGGATAGGACCGTGTATTTTCACCGCTACTGCTTGTAATGGGGAGGTGAGAGCAACGGGTTCGGAATGGACGGTATTTAAGACAAACACCGCCACTCCCCCTTTCGCTCGATCACCCTCGGTATCGTCTTTCCTGTACAGGTCGTAGCCTCTTAGCACAGGTTGGTGTGTCGGTCTAAAGTGTGTCTCTTGCAGACACAAACACAAGGGTTTAGACCGCGCTAAGAGTTCTACTTCCTCTTTGTGAGCCTGAAAACCATTCAGGTTCCACTGCAGTATGGGAGCCATCTCACCTATGCAGGACCACCCGCCCCGGGTCGGGTGGGTCAGAGTCCGGTGTCTCCTGAGGAACGGGACCAGGATCGTCCACCACCATTGTGTTGTCTTCAGGGTCCGAAGACGATTCTCGTTGGAAGGCCTCGGAGTCATGCGGATTTTTCTTCCGCTGAGGCCTTCCCCCCTTCTTCTCCCTGCCAGTTGGAGAACTGGGAGGGGAAGTAGAAGGGGACTTCAAGAACACAGTGGGGTCCGTGTGTTTAAACTTCGGACCCCGAACCTTCTGCACAGTTTGCCATCCGCTACTAGCTGATGGCGTTGTTACAGCTTCATCTTTTCGTATTGTAGCCAACGATACCACGGCTGTGGCTACTGTAGCGGAAGGCTGTGCCTCTGCTGGTGGGACTGCTGGACCTGCTGTCTTGCTGGTCGAGGTTGCAGACGCGCTGCTACCGACGTCCGCGGTCTTAGGTGTTATGACCTTTGTGGCTTTGGCGCCACAATTGCATTGACATGAGCACGTTGTACTTGTGCCCATGTCTGCAAAGGACGTCTGTGTGGCAACGCTTTCCTTCTTGACGGGAGTAGACAAGGTTTTGGCGAAACTGGTAGCGAAGACGGGAGGCGCAAGGGCCTTAAACCTCTTCTTCGCTTCGCCATAAGGTAGTCGTTCCTTGGTCTTTAACTCCTGTATCTTCTTTTCATCGAGATACAATCGACACTCCCTGCTCCAGGCTGGATGTGATCCGGAGCAGTTGACACACACCTGCGGGAGGGTACAACTACTACCTGGCTCGTGTGCAGCCTTTCCACATTTCCCACAGGTGGGGTTGCCCTTACACGTCATTGTCGTATGCCCGAACCGTTGGCACTTAAAACAGCGCATAGGGTCCGGGACATACTGACGGATATTTAGATTTAAATAGCCGGCCTTTATGGCTTTGGGCAACGTTGGAGTGTCGAACGTCAAGACGAAGGTGGCAGTCTTCTCAAGATTGCCGTTAACCCTTCGTTTGATCTGCCTTACCTCGACCACGTGATCTGTTGACCACTCCTTAAGGAGTTCCTCGGTCTCAATATCGATAAGGTCGCGGCATGTGACCACGCCCTTACTCGAATTAAGAGTTTTGTGGAGTTCGCACTTAACTGCGAACTCCCCGAGCTTCTCAGACTTAAGGAGAAGGACAGCCTGCTTATGGGTAGATGTTTCCAAAAGCAGGGTCCCGTTCCTCAACTTCTTGACTGATTTAAGGGTCCCAGCAAGACCCTCCAACCCTTTTTGTATATAAAAGGGGGACACCTTCTCGAAGGATCCCTCCTTCCTGGACATTATTATGAAGGCATTGTCAATTACAAAGTCCTTCCTGTTACTGTACTCATTTTCTGGAGGAGGGCTTTCAACCCTCGCCCGCTTTTTGGAACTGGGTGTATTTTTATTAGCCTGCGACACACCCGGGCCGCAGGGGTTTTTGTTTTGTTTGTGAGGAGTAATTTTTGATCCCACGAGCAAAACAGGTTTATAAAGGAATGCTGCTACAACAGGGGTGCGCAGGTGCCCCTGAGGTCGCACGTTAGCGGGTGGTTTGCCTCACCACTCATCCACCTCCTTGGCACGTGTCCGACCGTGAGGTTGAGGGGTTTTTTATAGAGGTTTGTACCGTCCTCGCGATCCGGGCGATGAAGCCAAGATCCCCGTTCTCCTAGGCACACAACGTTCCACCGCCACGCCCTACGGTGGTCGTTGAAGCATGGTAGGAGTTTACGGTGTGGGAAACTTGCGGCGCTCACAAGTTTCCAGCTCGGGCACCGCGGGTTCGCCAAACCCGTACCTGGCACTTGCGTACCAGGCCCCTGCGGGGTCGGCCACAGAGACAGCACAATAAAATACTAACATACTAACTAAAATACCGTCTGCCTGGCCGACTGTAAAGAGGTCGGCCACACAGACGGCAACTTAAAATATAAAACTCTGCCAAGAATATAAAATTACATACATTAACTGGTTGGCTGTAAATGGGCCAACCAGGTTAAAAACAAGTTAGATGGCTGGCTGTAAAAGGGCCAGCCATATAATCAGTGTCACAAATAAAAACAGTACTTGGATTGGTGGTTGTATACGGCCACCAATCCAATCTAGAACCTAGGCCGATCTGCCCAAAATTTTTGGGACAAGACCGGCCAAGCAACAAAATTTTAAAACCTTAGCCACGTTGCCACGATCATCGCTTAAAATAAGGGACAGATCGTTGGCTAAGCCAACGTCTGCCCTTAGATCTAAAAACAATACACATTCGGTTAAAATGTGGCGTACCGTCAAAGGTACGCCACAAGCATCACACTCCGGAGGGTCCTCTCGGCGGAGAACAAAGCTGTGTGTCAGAGGACAGTGCCCTATTCGGAGACGAGTAAGGAGAACCTCATCCCTCCTCGCCCGCTGGAAGGAGCTGCTCCACGGCTGAACGGTCGGTTTGACCAGCCGGAGCTTATTATGCTCATCCTCCAGCCACTGCCTCTGCCAGATGTCAAAAACAAATCTTTTCCCCGCTGAGGCAAGGTCAGACTTTGGGACCGGATCAAAGTCAACTCTGACCTTGTTGCAGGCTAACTTGGCAGCTTCATCAGCTGCCTCGTTCCCCCTGATTCCCACATGACCAGGTACCCAGCAGAATACGACCTCCTTTCCAGAAGTTTGGAGCGATCGGAGGGTGTCCTGTATGCCTTGGACAAGCCTATCTGCTGGGTACATGCTTCCTATAGCCTGGATGCAACTGAGGGAATCACAGCATATGATGTACTTCGTGCCGCGACTTACTTTCATATGCTGGAGCGACTTTAACAAAGCGTAACACTCAGCAGTGTATACGCTGCAACAACTATTCAGTTTGTAATTATAAGTCGCTCGAGGGAACACAACTGAGCAGCCAACCCCGTTAGCCTGCTTAGACCCATCCGTGTATACCGGGGTAAAATCGCGAAACTGATTTAAAACATCGCTAAAATTTCGGATAAAAACACTGTCGGCGGTACACAGCTTGTTGTACCGCGTCAGATCTAAAACTGTTCTGGGCCTCTTTAAAAGCCAGGGAGGAGTTTTACTCCAACCCTGGTGATAAAAAGAGGGCATCTGAAAGCCATATTCCTCTAATATAGCCTTTGTACGGTAGCTGAATGGTTTAGTTGCTCTTTGACGGTTGCTATAAAGCCGTTCTAAGTTAGGATGGATAACTACGTCGTACACGGGACTGCCAGGAGTTATGGCAATATGTAAATAGTGTCGCACCATGAGGAGACGCCGGCGGATGGAAAGCGGCGGCTCGCCAGACTCAGCACAAATGCTGGGTATCGGACTGGTGCGGTATGCACCTGTGGCAAGACGAATTCCTGCATGGTGGACACTATCAATTATACGTAGATAACTGTCCCGTGCCGAACCGTATACAATGCAACCATACTCCAACCGCGACCGTACAAAGGCTCTATAAAACTGTAGCAGGCAGGAGCGGTCAGCGCCCCACGACCTGCCACACAGACACTTTAAAACATTAAGGGCTTTCATGGCTCTGACTTTGACATCTTTAAGATGTGGCAGCCATGTAAGCCTACTGTCGAAAATGAGGCCCAGAAATCGAACAGTTTCACTAAAACCTAAAACGGTGTTCCTCAAGGTGAGTTGAGGTTCTGCTAAAAGACTTCTACTGCGGCTAAAAAGTACACACCGAGTTTTCTCAGCAGAGAAACGAAAGCCGGTGTGTACTGACCATTCATCCAGCCTGTTCAGCCTGTTCCGCGCTTATCAGGCTAGCTGATGCAATAAAAATTAAAAAGTCGTCAACGTATAAGGAGTACCGGACGGGCCTCCATATAACAGTTGAGATGCTGTTTATGGCAATAACAAAAAGGGTCACACTTAAAACTTAACCTTGAGGAACACTGTTTTTCTGAATAAAAAGGTCGGACACTTCTCTACCGACTCGGTACCGGAAGCAACGTCGAGATAAAAATGATTTTAAAAAACGGGGTTGATTTCCCCTAAATCCCCATTCATATAACTGTTTTAAAATAACGTGCCGCCAGGTAGTGTCGTAAGCCTTTTCTATGTCGAAAAATATACCCACAAGATGTTGGCTGCGGATGAAGGCATCTTGAATGGCCGCTTCCAGTAGGATCAGGTTATCCGTGGTGGAACGGAACTTCCTTTTCATAGAGGTTTGTACCGTCCTCGCGATCCGGGCGATGAAGCCAAGATCCCCGTTCTCCTAGGCACACAACGTTCCACCGCCACGCCCTACGGTGGTCGTTGAAGCATGGTAGGAGTTTACGGTGTGGGAAACTTGCGGCGCTCACAAGTTTCCAGCTCGGGCACCGCGGGTAATGAGGTGAGAGCAACGGGCTCTGAATGGACGGTGTTGAAGACAAACACCGCCACTCCTCCCTTCGCTCGATCACCCTCGGTATCGTCTTTCCTGTACAGGTCGTAGCCTCTCAGCACCGGTTGGTGTGTCGGTCTAAAATGTGTCTCCTGCAGACACAAACACAAGGGTTTCGACCGTACTAAGAGGTCTACTTCCTCTTTGTGAGCATGATAGCCATTTACGTTCCACTGTAGTATGGGGGCCATCTCACCTACTCAACCTCACCCGCCCCGGGTCGGGTGGGTCATCGTCCGCGGACTGCTGAGGAACGGAACCAAGTTCCTCCACCAGCATTTCGGTGTCTTCCGGCTCTGAAGACACTTCTGATTCAGTTTTGGCCTCGGAGGCTTGCGGATTGTTCTTCCGCCGAGGCCTTTTCTCCCCCTTCTCCCTGCCAGATGGAGATCTGGGAGGAGAAGAGGAAGGTGACTTCACAAACTTTGTGGGGTCCGTGTTTTTAAACTTCGGACCCCGAGCCTTCTGCACAGTTTTCCATCCGCTACTGACAGATGGCATTGCGATTACTGCTTGTCCTGGGTTCTGTGTTGCATTGGAGGGAACCTCGGCTGCAGCTGAAGTAGCGGATGGCAGTGCTGCTGGTGGAGTTTCTGAACCTGCTGTCATGATGGTCGGGGTTGCAGAAGCGCTGCTGCCGACGTCCGGGGTCCGTGGCGATAGGACCTTAACGGGCTTTGCGCCGCATTTGCACTGACACGCGCACATTGTGCTCGTGCCCGCGTCTACGACGGACGTCTGCGTTGCAACACTTTCCTTTCTGACGGGAGGTGACAAGGATTTTGCGAAGCTAGTGGCGAAGACGGGCGGCGCAAGCGCCTTAAACCGCTTCTTAGCTTCGCCATAAGAGAGTCGCTCCTTAGTTTTCAACTCCTGTACCTTTTTTTCATCAAGGTACACTCGACACTCCCTGCTCCAGGCTGGATGTGCCCCAGAGCAGTTGACGCACACCTGTGGGAGAGTACAAGCAATGCCTGGCTCATGTTCAGCTTTTCCACACTTCCCACAGGTGGGGTTGCCTTTGCAGGTCGCCGTCGTATGACCGAACCGCTGGCACTTAAAACAGCGACCGAGCGTGGTGGTGTAACGGATAGCGTTCTGGCCTCGCATTCGGGAGGACGGTGGTTCGAATCCCCGTCCGGGCATCCAGATTTGGGTTTTCCATGGTTTCCCCAAATCACTCCAGGTGAATGCCGGGATGCTTCCTTCAAAAGGCCATGGCCGAATTCCTTCCCATTCCTTGCCCCCATCCTTTCCCGTCTCTGAAGACCACGTCGTTAAAAAAGGGACGTTAAACTGTTAAAAAAAAAAAAAAATTAAAACGGCGCATCGGGTCCGGTACATACGGGCGTACACTGAGATTCAAATAACCTGCTTTAATGTCTTTCGGCAACGTTGGAGTGTCGAACGTCAGCACGAAGGTGGCAGTCTTCTCTAGACTGCCGTTTACCCTTCGTTTTATCTGGCGAACCTCGACCACATGTTCTGATGAACACTCCTTAAGGAGTTCCTCGGTCTCTAAATCGACTAGGTCCCGGCAGGTGACCACGCCTTTACTCGAATTCAGAGATTTATGGAGTTCGCACTTTACTGCGAACTCCCCGAGCTTCTCTCACTTAAGGATTAGGAGAGACTGCTTGTAGGTTGATGTTTCAAGCAACAATGTCCCATTCCTCAGCTTTTTTACTGATTTTAGGGTTCCTGCGATACCCTCTAGACCTTTTTGAATGTAATTTGAGAGATCTTTTCGAAAGATCCCTCCACCCGTGTCATTATAACGAAGGCATTTTCAATTAAATAATCCTTCCTGTTACTGTTTCCATTACCGGGAGGAGGGCTGTCTACCCTCGCCCGCTTGCCACTTCTTTGGGCGTTAGAGTTAGAAATCCCCTGCGACGTGCCCAAGCCGCAGGTAGAAGGAGATTTTTTGGGAGTTTTTGTTATTTTGTCCCACGAGTTCGGAGGAAAGGATGTCGAGTGACGTGGAGCCCCCGCATCACGCCACCAAGCCCAATACAACAGGGGTGCGGCAGGTGCCCCTGAGTTTGTACGTTAGCGGGTGGTTTCCCTCACCACCCATCCACCTCCTCGGCACGTTACTCACCTTGAGGTTGAGGGTTTTTTATAGAGGTTTCTACCGTCCTCGCGATCCGGGCGATGAAGCCAAGATCCCCGTTCTCCTAGGCACACAACGTTCCACCGCCACGCCCTACGGTGGTCGTTGAAGCATGGTACGAGTTTACGGTGTGGGAAACTTGCGGCGCTCACAAGTTTACAGCTCGGGCACCGCGGGTTCGCCAAACCCGTACCTGGCACTTGCGTACCAGGCCCCTGCGGGGAAAACGAAAGTGATGAACATCTTACACTAGTGCTACCTAGTATGGGAAAGCAGTCACGACCATCGTAAAAGTAGGGAAAAAGACTGACCTTCTGATGATAAGTATAGCCTAGAGGTACTTCAGCGTGTTAGAACGAGTGATAAGTGCGATGAGTAGGAGGGAATTCATGAGTGACAAAGTATTCGCCGCCCACTACGGAACACAAGAACACTCTGCGTTGCCACTGATGCATGCCAAAGTGCTCATTCGTCGAAGAGGGAGAACGCCATACATCTCTGCTGACAAGAAGGAACGAAAAGCTTTGAAAGTCGAAGTTGGCAAGTGAATTTTTAGCTAGGGAAAAAGTGTTATACGATAGCGCACAATCCCAAATCAGCTTTAAGCTGACAAGCTAAACAAGTCGGAGTCACATCCGTAAACAACAACTAAGATCGAGGAAAACCGATCAAATAAGTTGTAAATAGAGCAATGTAAATAAGAATATGCTCAAATATATTTTTAATGAATTTAAACTATTATTACCACAAAGTAGGTAAATGTAAATAAGATTTTACTTACAAGTCGAAAAGCCACAAGGCGTAAGACACAAGGGGGGAAAATAATAAAACTTGGCAACTTCATCAGCTGTCTCGTCCTCGCTGATACTCACATGGCCAGGTACTCAGCAGAATATGACCTCCTTTCCAAACGATCGAAGGTTGTTGTTGTTGTTGTTGTTATTGGAGTTTTAGGGCGCGTCGACGACGGGGTCATTAGCGCCCTAACATTAACCAGGCGTGACAACGTGGCAAATTTGCCGTCTGTGTGGCCGACTGTAAAGGGGTCGGCCACAGAGACAGCACAATAAAAAACTAACATACTAACTAAAATACCGTCTGCGTGGCCGACTGTAAAGAGGTCGGCCACACAGACGGCGACATAAAATATAAAACTGTGACTAAAATATAAAAATAACATACATTAACTGGTTGGCTGTAGATGGGCCAACCAGGTTAAAAAACAAGTTAGAAGGCAGGATGTAAAAGGGCCAGCCATATGATCAGTGTCACAAATAAAAACAGTACTTGGATTGGTGGTTGTAAACGGCCACCAATCCAATCTAAATCCTAGGCCGATCTGCCCAAAATTTTTGGGCCAAGACCGGCCAAGCAACAAAACTTTAAAACCTTAGCCACGTTGTCACGGTCATCGCTTAAAATAAGGGACAGATCGTTGGCCAAGCCAACGTCTGCCCTTAGATCTAAAAACAATTCACATTCGGTTAAAAAGTGGCGTACCGTCAAAGGTACGCCACAAGCATCACACTCCGGAGGGTCCTCTCGGCGGAGAAGGAAACCATGTGTCAGAGGACAGTGCCCTATACGGAGGCGAGTAAGGAGAACCTCATCCCTCCTCGCCCGCTGGAAGGAGCTGCTCCACGGCCGAACGGTCGGTTTGACCTGCCGGAGCTTGTTATGCTCAACTTCCAGCCACTGCCTCTGCCAAACATCAAAAACAAATCTCTTCGCCGCCGAGGCAAGGTCTGACTTTGGGACCGGATCAAAGTCGATTCGGACCTTGTCACAGGCTAACTTGGCAGCTTCATCAGCTGCCTCGTTCCCCCTGATTCCCACATGGCCTGGTACCCAGCAGAATACCACCTCCTTCCCACAAGATTGGAGGGAAAGGAGGGCGTCCTGGATGTCCTGGACTAGACGGTCTGCTGGGTACATAGTTGCTAATGCCTGAATGCAACTAAGGGAATCACAGCATATGAGGTACTTCTTGTCGCGGCGTGCCTTCATATGCTGGAGCGACTTTAGCAGGGCATAGCACTCCGCAGTGTAAACACTGCACCTGCTATCCATCTTGTATTTGTAAGTCGCTCGAGGGAACACTGCTGAACAGCCTACACTGTTAGCCTGCTTAGACCCATCCGTATACACCGGGGTGAAAGTGTGATATTGATTTAAAATGTCAGTAAAAATATTAATAAAAACACTGTCGGCGGTTAGCAGTTTGTTATGCCGTGACAGTTCTAAAATTAATCTGGGCCTCTTTAAAAGCCAGGGAGGGGATTTACTCCAACCCTGGCGATAAAAGGAGGGAAGCTCGAATCCGTAATGTTCTAAAATAGCCTTCGTACGGTAGCTGAACGGTTTAGTGGCTCTATGCCGGTTGGTATAGAGCCGCTCGTAGCTGGGATGTAGAACTATGTCGTACACGGGACTGCCAGGTGTTATGGCAATATGCGTATAGTGTCGCACCATGAGGAGTTGTCGGCGGATGGTAAGTGGTGGCTCGCCCGAGTCAGCACAAATGCTGACAATAGGGCTGGTGCGATATGCACCCGTGGCGAGCCGAATTCCTGCATGGTGGACACTATCCAGTATCCGAAGATAACTGTCCCGTGCCGAACCATATACGACACAACCATACTCGAGACGCGACCGTACAAAGGCTCGATAAAACTGCAGCAGGCAGGAGCGATCAGCGCCCCACGACCTGCCGCACAGACATTTTAAAATATTAAGAGCTTTTAAGGCCCTGGCTTTCACATCTTTGAGATGCGGAAGCCAGTTAAGCCTGGTGTCAAAAATGAGGCCCAGAAATCTAATTGTTTCAGTAAAACTTAAAACGGTGTTCCTCAAGGTAAGGTGAGGCTTAGCTAAAAGACTTCTGCTACGAGTAAAAAGTACACACCGGGTTTTCTCGGCAGAGAATCGAAAACCGGTGTGCACTGACCATTCATCCAGCCTGTTCAGCGCGAGTTGCAGCTGCCGCTCTGCGCTTCTCAGGCTGGACGATGCAATAAAAATTAAAAAGTCGTCCACATATAAGGAGAACCGTAAGGGACTCCTTATGACGAGAGATATACTGTTAATCGCTATGGCGAAAAGGGTCACGCTTAAAACTGACCCCTGAGGAACACCGTTTTCCTGAATAAAAAGATCAGACACTTCGCTGCCGACTCGGTACCGGAAGCAACGACCAGATAAAAAAGATTTTAAAAACTGAGGAAGGTTACCCCTAAAACCCCATTCATGTAACTGTTTTAAAATAACATGTCGCCAGGTAGTATCGTATGCCTTTTCAAGATCGAAAAAAACACCCACAAGGTGTTGGCTGCGGATGAACGCATCCTGTATTGCCGCCTCCAGGAGGATCAGGTTGTCCAAGGTGGAACGGAACTTCCTGAATCCACACTGAAAGCGGCTCAGAAGATTACGGGATTCAAGACACCAGACGAGGCGGCGATTCACCATCCTCTCCAGTGTCTTACCCACGCAGCTTGTAAGGGCGATACTACGATAGCTACCTGGCAACAATTTGTCCTTGCCAGGCTTTAAAATAGGGATAAGTGTTGCTTCTTTCCACGAGTCAGGGAAGTGTCCTCCGGTCCAAATGTCGTTAAAAATATCTAGAAGGTACCTTTTAGCATCCTTATTGAGATGCCTCAGCATCTGGTACTGGATCAGATCAGGCCCTGGAGCAGTGTCATTTGCGCTGTTCAACGCTGACTCCAGCTCCCAAGATGTAAATGGGCAGTTGTAGGCCTCTGTATTCGACGAATCGAAGCACAGCGAGCGCCTCTCGGCAGCGACTCTACGTCGCTGAAACCGAGGGTCAAAGTTAGCGGTCGAGGTGATGGCGGCGAAGTTCTCCGCCATCAGCTGCGCTATGCTTCGTTCGTCAGTAATTATCCGTCCGTGATCCAGTAACCCAGATACTGGTGGGCGGGAGTACCTTCCAGATATACGGCGAATGGACTCCCATACTTTCGACGCGGGCGTGGAACGATTTATATTGCTCACAAAGTTCTGCCATGACCTCTTCTTGCTCTCCTTAATAACTCGACGCGCCTTAGCTCTGGCAATACGGAACGCTGCTAGGTTGTCAGATGTTGGGCACAACCTAAAACGACGCAACGCCCGTCGGCGACCCTGGATGGCGGAACGACATTCATCGTTCCACCAGGGGACGGGCGTCCTTCGCAGCGTTCCGGAGCTCTTCGGCATGGAAACGTCAGCTGCACGGTGAATCACTTCTGTCAAGTGATTCACCTTCTCCTGTATGCTGCCACAGGGTTGCAGTTGTACAGCACGGCAGTAGAGCTGCCAATCTGCACAACTGACGTTCCATTTACGTCGGTTATTTCCTCCTCCACGTTCACACTCAACGTGCATCCAAATTGGGAAGTGGTCGCTACCATGTAGGTCGCGATCCACCTCCCACTGCACGGAGTCCGCGATTGAGGGGGAACACAAGGATAGGTCAATGGCAGAAGACGTACCGGTAGCAGCGGTGAAATGAGTCATTTGCCCTGCATTCAGGATACAAATTTCCTCCTGCTCTATCAATCTACCAACCACTCGGCCCCTGGGGCAATCGGTTGTGGAACCCCACAACGCACTGTGGGCGTTGAAATCTCCCAAAAGGAGAAAGGGCCGAGTGAGTTGTCGTATAATGCCAACCAGGTCGTCGTAGCCGACTGACACACTGGGTGGCAGATAGACAGAGCATACGGTCAGTTGGATTGGACCGTGTATTTTCACCGCTACTGCTTGTAGATGAGAGGTGAGAGCAACGGGTTCGGAGTGGATAGTGTTCCGAACAAACACGGCCACTCCGCCCTTCGCTCGATCACCCTCGGTATCGTCCTTTCGGAATATGTCATATCCTCTTAGCACTGGCTGGTGTAGCGGTCTGAAATGTGTCTCTTGCAGACAGAGACACAATGGATCAGACCGTGCTAAGAGTTGGACTTCCTCTTTGTGAGCCTGAAAGCCGTTAACGTTCCACTGAAGTATGGGAGCCATTCTACCTATTTAAAACCACCCGCCCCGGGTCGGGTGGGTCCTGCGCATGCGATTGCTGAGGAACGGAACTATGTTCGTCCACCAGCATTATGTCGTCTTCTGGGTCCGAAGACGACACTTGTTCTAAGGCCTCGGAGTTGTGCGGACTTTTCTTCCGCCGAGGCCTGTTCCCCTTCTTCTCCTTGCCAGTTGGGGAACTGGGAGGAGAAGTAGAAGGGGACTTCAAGAACACAGTGGGGTCCGTATGTTTAAATTTCGGACCCCGAACTTTCTGCACAATTTGCCATCCGCCACTGGCAGATGGTGTTGCCATTGCTACATCTGCTGCAGGTAATGCTTCTGCAATGGGTGCTCTTTCTGCTATTGCAGAGGCACCCACGACTGTAGCTACTGTAACGGATGGCTGTGCTTTTGCTGGTGGACTTGCTGTCGATGTGGTCGAGTTTGTCAGAGTGTTGCTACCCACGTCCGAGGTCCTAGGTGTAATGACCTTGATGGGTGTGGCACCACATCTGCACTGACATGAGCACATTGGACTTGTGCCCATGTCCGCAACGGACGTCTGGGTAGCGACACTTTCTTTCCTGACGGGAGTTGATAACGTCTTCGCGAAGCTGGTAGCGAAGACTGGTGGAGCCAGAGCCTTATACTGCTTCTTGGCTTCGCCATACGAAATCCGCTCTTTCGTTTTCAACTCCTGTATCTTTTTTTCCTCCAGATACAATCGACACTCCCTGCTCCAGGCTGGATGTGCCCCGGAGCAGTTGACACACACCTGTGGGAGCGTGCAGCTCGTGCCTTGCTCATGAGCCGCCTTACCGCACTTCCCACAGGTGGGGTTACCCTTGCAGGTCGCCGTTGTATGGCCGAACCGCTGGCACTTAAAGCAGCGCATTGGGTCCGGCACATACGGGCGGATATTCAAATTCAAATATCCTGCTTTGATGTTTTTGGGCAATGTCGGAGTGTCGAACGTCAGGACGAAGGTGGCTGTCTTCTCAAGACTGCCGTTAACCCTTCGTTTAATCTGACGAACCTCGACCACATGTTCTGTAGACCACTCCTTAAGGAGTTCCTCGGGCTCTAAATCTATGAGGTCTCTACAGGTGATGACACCTTTACTAGAATTTAGAGTTTTATGGAGTTCGCACTTCACTGCGAACTCCCCGAGCTTCTCACACTTAAGGAGTTGGACAGCCTGCTTATGGGTGGATGTCTCCAAAAGCAGTGTTCCATTCCTCAGCTTTTTGACCGATTTGAGGGTACCCGCAATACCCTCTAAACCTTTGTTCACATAAAATGGAGAGATCTTCTCAAAAGATCCCTCCACCCTTGTCATAATTACGAAGGCATTTTCTATCAGAAAACCCTTGCCGTTACTGTTTGTTTGTTCCGGAGGAGGGCTCTCAACCCTCGCCCGCTTTTTTGAACTGGGTGTATTTTTATTTACCTGCGACACACCCGGGCCGCAGGGGTTTTGTTTTTGTTTGTGAGAAGGAATTTTGGTCCCACGAGCAAAAACATGTTATATAGGAATGCTTATACAACAGGGGTGCGCAGGTGCCCCTGAGGTTGCACGTTAGCGGGTGGTTTGCCTCACCACTCATCCACCTCCTCAGCACGTGTCCGACCTTGAGGTTGAGGGGTTTTTTATAGAGGTTTGTACCGTCCTCGCGATCCGGGCGATGAAGCCAAGATCCCCGTTCTCCTAGGCACACAACGTTCCACCGCCACGCCCTACGGTGGTCGTTGAAGCATGGTAGGAGTTTACGGTGTGGGAAACTTGCGGCGCTCACAAGTTTCCAGCTCGGGCACCGCGGGTTCGCCAAACCCGTACCTGGCACTTGCGTACCAGGCCCCTGCGGGGACGATCGAAGGGATCGGAGGGTATCCTGACAAATCTAAACGACTTCAAATTCATCTTGCAAGCCATGAATGTCAGAAATTACCAGTATCACACCTACGAGGACCGCCTAAAGATCCTGAAAGTAGTCATCTGAGACCTTCCAACTGAGATTTAGGGTGAAGAAATTCACAATGATCTAATAGCCAAAACCTTTCTGTACACGACGTGCATCAAATAACCATCACTGCCCCTAAAGGTGTTAGAACATCCCTGCCGCTGTTCCCAGTCCAACTGTACTTCAAAACTGCGAACCTACCATTAACTTTATTACCATGTTCAACGATCTATTTGATATTATGAACTCTCGAAACAAGAAACAGTTTGGATTTAAGAAACCAATATCCAAGTGTAATTATGAATCAGTGATAGCAAAACTAAGTTAAATTGAAAATTATATATGTACTTTGAAAGTGTCTCCAAATGGAAAGAGAATAATTGAAAGCAACAGGCGTACTGGCTTCATTGGTTTTCTGGTTGATATTCATAGTTTAAAATATTTATTTAATTCGTTGGTTATGAATCAGAAATCCTTAATGTATATACCTGTGTATAAACTTAATCAGAATCATGTTGAATTTTCTTTTCCAATACATCAGATCTTTGGGGGGATGTTCAAACAACCCAACTGCCAAGCAGTTTAAAACTGCTTACAAAAAATTACTTTTAAAATGTGAAGTGAATTGTGTGAATAGCGGCAATTGTATTCCACCGGAACAGTTGTCGATCATGGCAACAGTTACACCAGAAAATATTATCAATTTCACATCGAGTAACTATCGCATAATTGAACAGGAAGAGCAGTTACAGCTTACCTATAAGTTGAACCATGACTATATGTTTGATCCGGGTTCATTGAGTCTTTTATCAGAGCATATTAAATATCATATAGGAGGGTTTGTTGTGCAAAAACTGATGAAAAGTTTTAAATGTGAAGAATGTATTACTGTTTTGTGCTCACCATTTCCATTATTTGGGAGATCTTTGATTACTTACAAAACAAGGGGTGGCCTTATTCACCCATCTGTTGATGTATATAATATTTTTAAGACATCTGAAAAGGTGTTTAGAAGAAACGTTAATGGTTGTTGTTGTAGTTGTTTTAGGGCACGTCGACAGCACGGTCATTAGCTCCCTAACAATTACCAGCCTAAACTGTGGCTTAAGAAAGTATAAAATACTGTCTGCATGGTCGACTGTAAAGGGGTCGGCGATACAGACAGCAAATAAAATAATTCACAAATATAAAACGTGGCTTAGAAAGGGGGCCACCAGAACTCAAAACCGTGCAACACCTGAATGGCTGTAAAGAGGCCATACAGGGTCACACTTCTTCCTTGTCCGTCGCCGCGTGCACTTCCTTCTCCCTGTCTCGCAACTTTTCCTTCCTTATTGTACTTCCTAGTCACACGGTTCCTTCCTTGTTTGTCTCCAGTCTCAAGCAACTTCCTCGTAGCCTTTCCTTGTGCCCCGCTCGACACACGTGCGAGCAACTTCCTCAAGCGTGGTATTGGGCACACATCCGTCGCTGCGCTAGTCCGCTGGCGGGTGCTTGTTCGCTCCTCGTCGTTTTCGACCCGTGATTCGCGAGCTGCAAGCACTACGCTATGAAGACGACAGCAGGACGGAAAAAGGCTACCGCCGTGAGAAAGACTGGTCGTTGCCGCTTGTTCTCTCGGGCGGTCTGGACGGGATGATGGCGGAGGCGACGCGGAATCCACCAAGTTTCTGCCCCGAGGTTCACGCCAGCCGCTGATGCAGCCCCGGAAACTCCGTTGTTGTTGTTGTTGTTATTGATGTTGTGGTTTAAGGGCGCGTCGACGGCGGGGTCATTAGCGCCCTAACAACGATCGCTTAGCAATCTGGCTAAAAATCCATGGTTCTATCGTCTGTATGGCCAAATGTAGAGGGGTCGGCCACACAGACGGCAAACAGAGTAAAATGCTAAAATGTTGGCTGTATTGGGGTCATTAAAATACAAACTGTTGTTGTTGTTGTTGTTGTTGTTCGGGTTTTAGGGCGCGTCGACGACGAGGTCATTAGCGCCCTAACACAAACCATGCGTGACAACGTGGCGAAATTGCCGTCTGTGTGGCCGACTGTAAAGGGGTCGGCCACAGAGACAGCACAATAAAATACTAACATACTAACTAAAATACCGTCTGCGTGGCCGACTGTAAAGAGGTCGGCCACACAGACGGCAACATAAAATATAAAACTGTGACTAAAATATAAAATAACATACATTAACTGGTTGGCTGTAGATGGGCCAACCAGGTTAAAAGACAAGTTAGATGGCTGGCTATAAAAGGGCCAGCCATATAAGCAGTGTCACAAGTAAAAAAGGTACTTGGATTGGTGGTTGTAAAAGGCCACCAATCCAATCTAAAACCTAGGCCGATCTGCCCAAAATTTTTGGGACAAGACCGGCCAAGCAACAAAACTTTAAAACCTTAGCCACGTTGTCACCGTCATCGTTTAAAATAAGGGACAGATCGTTGGCTAAGCCAACGTCTGCCCTTAAGTCAAGAAATAAAACACAATCAGTTAAAATGTGGCGTACCGTCAAAGGTACGCCACAAGCATCACATTCCGGAGGGTCCTCTCGGCGGAGAAGGAAACTATGAGTCAGAGGACAGTGCCCTATACGGAGGCGAGTAAGGAGAACCTCATCCCTCCTCGCCCGCTGGAAGGAGCTGCTCCACGGCTGAACGGTCGGTTTGACCAGCCGGAGCTTGTTATGCTCAACTTCCAGCCACTGCCTCTGCCAAACATCAAAAACAAATCTCTTCGCCGCCGAGGCAAGGTCTGACTTTGGGACCGGTTACAAAGTCGGTTCTGACCTTGTCGCAGGCTAACTTGGCAGCTACATCAGCTGCCTCGTTCCCCCTGATTCCCACATGGCCCGGTACCCAGCAGAATAATACCTCCTTTCCACGAGATTGGAGGGAAAGGAGGGCGTCCTGGATGTCCTGGACTAGACGATCTGCTGGATACATATTTCCTATGGCCTGAATACAGCTCAGGGAATCACAGCATATGATGAAACACTTATCGCGATTTACTTTCATATGCTGGAGCGACTTTAGCACGGCGTAGCACTCGGCAGTATAAACGCTGCACCTGCCATCAAGTTTGATATGTGTAAGTCGCTCGAGGGAACACGACGGAGCAGCCAACTCCGTTAGCCTGCTTAGACCCATCCGTATACACCGGGGTAAAAATTATGATACTCGTTTAAGAACATCTCTAAAAATCTGATAAAAACACTTATCAGCGGTACACAGCTTGTTGTACCGCGATAAGTCTAAAATTATTCTGGGCCTCTTTAAAAGCCAGGGAGGAGATTTACTCCAACCCTGGTGATAAAAAGAATGGAAGCTCGAATCCATATTGTTCTAAAATAGCCTTTGTACGGTAGCTGAACGGTTTAGTGGCTCTATGCCGGTTGGTATAGAGCCGTTCGTAGTTGGGGTGTAGAACTATGTCGTACACGGGACTGCCAGGTGTTATGGCAACGTGAAGGTAGTGTCGCACCATGAGGAGTTGCCGGCGGATGGTGAGCGGCGGCTCGCCCGAGTCAGCACAAATGCTGACAATAGGGCTGGTGCGATATGCACCCGTGGCGAGCCGAATTCCAGCATGGTGGACACTATCTAGTATACGGAGATAGCTGTCCCGTGCCGAACCATACACAATACAACCGTATTCCAGCCGCGACCGTACAAAGGCTCTGTAAAATTGTAGCAGGCAGGAGCGGTCAGCGCCCCATGACCTGCCACACAGACATTTTAAAACATTTAGAGCTTTTGAGGCTCTGGCTTTCACATCTTTGAGATGTGGTAGCCAGATTAATCTATTGTCTAAAATTAGGCCCAGAAACCGAACAGATTCCGTAAAACATAAGACAGTGTTCCTCAGGGTAAGGTGGGGCTCCGGTAAGAGACTCCTGTTGCGAGTAAAAAGTACACACCGGGTTTTCTCGGCAGAGAAACGAAAACCGGTGTGCACTGACCATTCATCCAGCCTGTTCAGCGTGAGTTGCAACTGCCGCTCAGCGCTTCGCAGGCTGGATGATGCAATAAAAATTAAAAATCATCCACATATAATGGAGTATCCTATTGGACTCCTTATAATGGATGCTATGCTATTAATAGCAATGGCAAAAAGTGTCACAGCTTAAAACAGATCCCCTGAGGGAACACCGTTTTCCTGAATAAAAAGATCAGACACTTCACTACCGACTCGGTACCGGAAGCAACGACCAGATAAAAATGATTTTAAAAAACGGGGAAGGTTACCCCTAAAACCCCATTCATGTAACTGTTTTAAAATAACATGCCGCCAGGTAGTATCGTAAGCCTTTTCAAGAGTCGAAAAAAACACCCACGAGGTGTTGGCTGCGGATGAACGCATCCTGTATTGCCGCCTCCAGCAGGATCAGGTTGTCCAAGGTGAAACGGAACTTCCTGAATCCACACTGAATGCGGCTCAGGAGATTACGGGATTCAGACACCAGACGAGGCGGCGATTTACCATCCTCTCCAGTGTCTTCCCCACGCAGCTAGTCAAGGCAATACTACGATAACTACCTGGCAACAATTTGTCCTTGCCAGGTTTTAAAATGGGAATTAATGTTGCTTCTTTCCACGAGTCGGGGAAGTGTCCTCCGGTCCAAATGTCGTTAAAAATATCTAGAAGGTACTTTTTAGCATCCTTACTGAGATGCCTCAGCATCTGGTACTGGATCAAATCAGGCCCTGGAGCAGTGTCATTTGCGCTGTTCAACGCACTCTCCAGCTCCCAAGATGTGAATGGGCAGTTGTAGGCCTCTGAATTCGACGAATCGAAGCACAGCGGGCGCCTCTCGGCAGCGACTCTACGTCGCTGAAACCGAGGGTCAAAGTTAGCGGACGAAGTGATGGCGGCGAAGATCTCCGCCATCAGCTGCGCTATGTTTCGTTCGTCAGTAATTATCCGTCCGTGATCCAGTAACCCAGATACTGGTGGGCGGGAGTACCTTCCAGATATACGGCGAATGGACTCCCATACTTTCGACGAAGGCGTGGAACGATTTATATTGCTCACAAAGTTCTGCCATGACCTCTTCTTGCTCTCCTTAATAAGTCGACGCGCCTTAGCTCTGGCAATACGGAACGCTGCTAGGTTGTCAGATGTGGGGCACAACCTAAAGCGACGCAACGCCCGTCTGCGACCCTGTATGGCGGAACGACATTCATCGTTCCACCAGGGTACGGGCGTCCTTCGCAGCGTTCCGGAGCTCTTCGGCATGGAAACGTCAGCTGCACGGTGAATCACTTCTGTGAAGTGATTCACCTTCTCCTGTATACTGCCACAGGGTTGCAGTTGTACAGCACGGCAGTAGAGCTGCCAATCTGCACAACTAACGTTCCATTTACGTCGGTTATTTCCTCCTCCACGTTCACACTCAACGTGCATCCAAATTAGGAAGTGGTCGCTACCATGTAGGTCGTGATCCACTTCCCACTGCACGGAGTCCGCGATGGAGGGGGAGCACAAGGAAAGGTCAATGGCAGAAGACGTACCGGTAGCAGTGGTGAAATGAGTCATTTGCCCTGTATTCAGGATACAAATTTCCTCCTGCTCTATCAATCTACCAACCACTCGGCCCCTGGGGCAATCGGTGGTGGAACCCCACAACGCACTGTGGGCGTTGAAATCTCCCAAAAGGAGAAAGGGCCGAGTGAGTTGTCGTATAATGCCAACCAGGTCGTCGTAGCCGACTGACACACTGGGTGGCAGATAGACAGAGCATACGGTCAGTTGGATTGGACCGTGTATTTTCACCGCTACTGCTTGTAGATCAGAGGTGAGAGCAATGGGTTCGGAGTGGACAGTGTTCCGAACAAACACGGCCACTCCGCCCTTCGCTCGATCACCCTCGGTATCGTCCTTCCGGAATATGTCATAACCTCTTAGCACTGGCTGATGTTGTGGTCTAAAATGTGTCTCCTGGAGACAGAGACACAATGGATTAGACCGTGCTAAGAGTTGGACTTCCTCTTTGTGAGCCTGAAAGCCGTTTACGTTCCACTGAAGTATGGGAGCCATTCTACCTATTTAAAACCACCCGCCCCGGGTCGGGTGGGTCAGGGTCTGGTGTCTGCTGAGGAACGGGACCAGGGTCTACGTCCACCAGCATAACGTCATCTTCGGGGTCCGAAGACGACTTTTGTTCTAAGGCCTCGGCATCTTGCGGGTCTTTCTTCCGCCGAGGCCTTGTCCCCCTCTTCCCCGCGCTAGTTGGAGAACTAGGAGGAGAAGTAGAGGGGGACTTCAAGAACATGGTGGGGTCCGTTAGTTTGAACTTCGGACCCCGAACTTTCTGCACTACCTGCCATCCGCTTCCGACAGATGGCGTTTCTACTGCTTCTACAGCTGCAGGTGCAGCTTTTGCCATGGGTGCTGCTTCTGCTGTTGCAGAGGCACCCACGGCTGCAGCTACTGGAGCGGATGGCCGTGCTTTAACTGGTGGACTTAATGGACCTGCTGCTCTAGTGGTCGAGATAGCAGAAGCGCTACTACCGACGACCGCGGTCCTTGGTGTTAGGACCTTAGTGGGCTGCGCACCACACTTGCACTGGCACGAGCATGTCGTGCTCGTGCCCGTGTCTACAACGGTCGTCTGCGTAGCAACGCTCTCCTTCCTGACGGGAGTTGACAACGTTTTGGCGAAGCTAGTGGCGAAGACCGGTGGCGCCAGCGCCTTAAACCGTTTCTTCGCCTCGCCAAAGGATATTCTTTCCTTAGTCTTCAACTCCTGTACCTTCTTTTCTTCAAGGTACACTCGACACTCCCTGCTCCAGGCTGGATGTGACCCGGAGCAGTTAATGCACACCTGTGGGAGGGTGCAACTTGCACCCGGTTCATGCGCAGATTTTCCACATTTCCCACAAGTGGCGTTGCCTTTACAGTTCGCCGTCGTATGCCCGAACCGCTGGCACTTAAAGCAGCGCATCGGGTCCGGAACATACGGGCGAACGTTAAGATGTAGGTAACCAGCTTTTATGGACTTTGGCAACGTTGGAGTGTCGAACGTCAGGACGAAGGTGGCAGTCTTCTCAAGATTGCCGTTAACCCTTCGTTTGATCTGCCTAACCTCGACCACATTTTCTGATTGCCACTCCTTAAGGAGTTCCTCGGACTCTATATCCATTAAATCTCTGCAAGTGATCACACCTTTGCTAGAGTTTAGAGTTTTATGGAGTTCGCATTTCACTGCGAACTCCCCGAGTTTCTCACACTTAAGGAGTGAAACAGCCTGCTTCTTGGTTAGTTGTTTCCAGAAGCAGGGTCCCATTCCTCAGCTTTTTTGACACTCTTTAAACTACCCGCTATTCCCTCCAATCCTTTGTTTATATAAACGGAGAGACCTTCTCAAAGGATCCCTCCGTTCTTGCCATTATTACAAAGGCGTTGTCTATAAGACAAACCCTTCCGTTACTGCTGTCTTGTTCCGAAGGAGGGCTGTCAACCCTCGCCCGCTTGTTGGAACTGAGTGTATTTTTTTTAACCTGCGGCACACCCGGACCGCAGGGTTTTGTTTTTGTTTGTGAGGAATTTTTGGTCCCACGAGCAAAAACATTTATAAAAAGAAAGTGCTCATACAACAGGGGTGCGCAGGTGCCCCTGAGGTTGCACGTTAGCGTGTGATCTACCTCTCACACATGCACCTCCTCGGCACGTGGCTGACCTTGAGGTTGAGGGGTTTTTTTATAGAGGTTTGTACCGTCCTCGCGATCCGGGCGATGAAGCCAAGATCCCCGTTCTCCTAGGCACACAACGTTCCACCGCCACGCCCTACGGTGGTCGTTGAAGCATGGTAGGAGTTTACGGTGTGGGAAACTTGCGGCGCTCACAAGTTTCCAGCTCGGGCACCGCGGGTTCGCCAAACCCGTACCTGGCACTTGCGTACCAGGCCCCTGCGGGGATGAGAGGTGAGAGCAACGGGTTCGGAGTGGACAGTGTTCCGAACAAACACGGCCACTCCGCCCTTCGCTCGATCACCCTCGGTATCGTCCTTCCGGAATATGTCATAACCTCTTAGCACTGGCTGATGTTGTGGTCCAAAATGTGTCTCCTGTAAACAGAGACACAATGGATTAGACCGTGCTAAGAGTTGGACTTCCTCTTTGTGAGCCTGAAATCCGTTGACGTTCCACTGAAGTATGGGAGCCATTCTACCTATTTAAAACCACCCGCCCCGGGTCGGGTGGGTCAGGGTCTGGTGTCTGCTGAGGAACGAGACCAGGGTCTACATCCACCAGCATAACGTCATCTTCGGGGTCCGAAGACGACTTTTGTTCTATGGCCTCGGCGTCTTGCGGATCTTTCTTCCGCCGAGGCCCTGTCCCCTTCCTCCCCACCCCAGTTGGAGAACTGGGAGGAGAAGTTGAAGGGGACTTCAAGAACATGGTGGGGTCCGTGTGTTTAAACTTCGGACCCCGAACTTTCTGCACTACCTGCCATCCGCTTCCAGCAGATGGCGTTGCTGCTGCTACTGTTGTTGTTGTTGTTGTTATTTGTGCTTTAGGGCGCGTCAACATCGGGGTTATTAGCGCCCTAACAAATACAAGACGTGACAATGTGACAAAATTTGCCGTCTAATGTTGTTGTTGTTTTTGTGGCTTTAGGGCGCGTCGACAGCGAGGTCATTAGCGCCCTAACAATGACCAGCTAATACTTTAGCTAAAAATAAAACTAAAATGCCATCTGCATGGTCGACTGTAAAAGGGTCGGCCATACAGACAGCAAATAAAATAATTCACAAAAATAAAACATGGCCTCAAAAGGGCCACCACGACCCAAGACCAAAAAAACACCTGGATGGCTGTAAAGGGGCCGAACAAGTTCACAAGATAATTAAAAACACTACATTTCTCGCTGGCTGTATAGTGGCCAGCGAGACAGGAATTATAAAGATATAAAAAATAAAAACCAATGCGAATGGATGGGTGGCTGTAAAGAGGCCACCCATAAATCTTAAAACTAGGCCGATTTGCCTAAAAATGTTAGGCACTAGACCGGCCAATACACAAAATATTAAAGCGCTCGCCACACTGTTGATCTCGGTGTTAAAATTGTTGCTTTAGGATAACCCACAGCGGGGTCAATAGCGCCCTAAAAATTGCCAGCTTTTATCGTGGCTTAAGAATAAACTAAAATACCATCTGCATGGTCGACTGTAAAGGGGTCGGCCATACAGACAGCAAATAAAACAAATCATAAAATCTGACGTGGCTTAAAGGAGCCACCAGAACTTAAAGGTACGACTCCTGGATGCCTCTAAAGAGGCCACACAGGTTCAAACGATTATTTAAAAAACTACATGTCTCACCGGCTGTATAGTGGCCAGCGAGACATGAGTTGTAACAGTATAAAAAATAGAATCAAAGTATATGGATGGGTGGCTGTAAAGAGGCCACCCATCCATCATCCTACCGGTTTAGTTTCACCCGCCCGGGTTCGGGTGGGTCTTTGGTAACTGCCTGCTGAGGAATGAGACCAGGTTCGTCCACCAGCATTTCAGTTTCTTCTGGCTCCGAAGAAACACACATCTCAGACTCAGAAAACTCACTAAAAACCTCTTTGGCTTTTTTCTTCCTCGTCCTCTTTGGTTTGTTTTCCCTACAACCAGGTAACCTGGGAGGGGATGAAGAGGGTGATTTCACAAACTGAGTTGGGTCCGTCTGCCGAAACTTCGGGCCCCGAATCTTTTGATCACCTCCGTTTGCATTGGAAGAAGATGATGCGTTTACGGGCACTGCACGTGGAGGAATAGGAGGTGGAGTGGATTTAACTGCCGCTGTTGCTGGTGGAACAATTACTGCTGCTGCTGGTGTGGTCGAGGTCGCAGACGTGCTGCTACCGACGTCCACGGTCTTAGGCGTAACGACCTTGGCGGGTTTGGCACCGCATCTGCACTGACATGAGCACGTAGTGCTTGTGCCCATGTCTGCAAAGGACGTCTGGGTAGCAACACTCTGCTTCCTGACGGGAGCTGAAGCCATCTTAGCAAAACTGGTTCCGAAAATTGGAGCGGCGAGCGACTTGGCCCTCTTTTTAGCTTCCCCATAGGGAATCCGCTCTTTGGTCTTCAGCTCCTGTATCTTGCGCTCTTCAAGATACACTTGACACTCTCTACTCCAGGTCGGGTGCGATCCGGAGCAGTTGACGCACACCTGTGGTAGCGTACAACTGGCACCCGGCTCATGTGCCCCCTTGCCGCAATTCCCACAGGTGGGGTTGCCCTTACATGACGCCGTCGTATGTCCGAACCGCTGACACTGATAACAGCGCATCGGGTCCGGAACATACGGGCGGACATTCAGGTTTAGATACCCGGCCTTAATATTCTTGGGCAATATTGGAGTGTCAAACGTCAGGACGAAGGTGGCAGTCTTTTCAACACTGCCATTCACCCTTCGCATGATCTGACGTACCTCGACCACTTTCTCAGTTTTCCACTCATTCAGAAGCTCGTCTGTCCCTAAATCCATGACATCACGACAGGTGACTACGCCTTTACTGGAATTTAGGGACTTATGGAGTTCGCATTTTACGGCGAACTCCCCGAGCTTCTGACAATTCAGCAGTTTGGTAGCCTGCTTACTGTTGGTTGTTTCCAGCAGCAGCGTCCCATTCCTCAGTTTTTTAACATTATTAAGGGTACCAACTAAACCCTCTAGACCCTTTGAAATATAGAAGGGTGACACCTTCTCAAATATTCCTTCTATCCTTTCCATTATTACAAAAGCGTTCGCTAACGAACATTCTTTTCTGTTACTTTCACTTTCAGGAGCGGGGGGGCTATCAACCCTCACCCGCTTCTTAGAGCTGGGTGTATTTATATTAGCCTGCGGCACACCCGTACCGCAGGGTTTTGTGGTTTTATTGGAAGACTTCGTTTTGGTCCCACGAGTAAAACCAGTTTAAAAAGAAGCGCTAATACAACAGGGGTGCGCAGGTGCCCCTGAGGTTGCACGTTATCGAGTGATCTGCCTCTCACCCATGCACCTCCTCGGCACGTGTCCGACCTTGAGGTTAAGGGGTTTTTTATAGAGGTTTGTACCTTCCTCACGATCCGGGCGATGAAGCCAAGATCCCCGTTCTCCTAGGCACACAACGTTCCACCGCCACGCCCTACGGTGGTCGTTGAAGCATGGTAGGAGTTTACGGTGTGGGAAACTTGCGGCGCTCACAAGTTTCCAGCTCGGGCACCGCGGGTTCGCGAAACCCGTACCTGGCATTTGCATACCAGGCCCCTGCGGGGTTGCCGTCTAAGTGGCCGACTGTATAAGGGTCGGCCACAGAGACAGCACAGTAAAATACTAAAATACTGTCTGCAATTCCGTCTGCATGACTGACTGTAAAGGGGTCAGCCCCACAGACGGAAAAAAAAAATAAAACATAATAATAATAATATAGTAGTACACAGAGTAAAAATATATACACTGACTGGTTGGCTGTAAAAGGGCCAACCAGTTTGAAACATCGGACTAACTGGCTGGCTGTAAAGGGGCCAGCCAGGTAAACAAGGTCACAACTAACAACAGTACTTGGATTGGTGGCTGTAAAAGGCCATCAATCCAATCTAAAACCTAGGCCCGTCTGCCCAAAATTTTTGGGACAAGACCGGCCAAGCTACAAAACTTTAAAACCTTGGCCACATTGTCACTATCATTGTTTAAAATAAGGGACAGATCGTTGCCTAAGCCAACGTCTGCCCTTAAGTCTAAAAATAAAATACAATCACTTAAAATGTGGCGTACCGTCAAAGGTACACCACATGCATCACACTCCGGTGGGTCCTCTCGGCGGAGAAGGAAACCATGTGTCAGAGGACAGTGCCCTATACGGAGGCGAGTAAGGAGAACCTCATCCCTCCTCGCCCGCTGGAAGGAGCTGCTCCACGGCTGAACGGTCGGTTTGACCAGCCGGAGCTTGTTATGCTCAACTTCCAGCCACTGCCTCTGCCAAACATCAAAAACAAATCTCTTCGCCGCCGAGGCAAGGTCTGACTTTGGGACCGGGTCAAAGTCGATTCGGACCTTGTCACAGGCTAACTTGGCAGCTTCATCAGCTGCCTCGTTCCCCCTGATTCCCACATGGCCTGGTACCCAGCAGAATACCACCTCCTTCCCACAAGATTGGAGGGAAAGGAGGGCGTCCTGGATGTCCTGAACTAGACGGTCTGCTGGGTACATAGTTGCTAATGCCTGAATGCAACTAAGGGAATCACAGCATATGAGGTACTTCTTGTCGCGGCGTGCCTTCATATGCTGGAGCGACTTTAGCAGGGCATAGCACTCCGCAGTATAAACACTGCACCTGCTATCCATCTTGTATTTGTAAGTCGCCCGAGGGAACACTACTGAACAGCCTACACTGTTAGCCTGCTTAGACCCATCCGTATACACCGGGGTAAAAGTGTGATATTGATTTAAAATGTCAGTAAAAACATGAATAAAAACACTGTCAGCGGTTAGCAGTTTGTTATGCCGTGACAGTTCTAAAATTAATCTGGGCCTCTTTAAAAGACAGGGAGGGGATTTACTCCAACCCTGGCGATAAAAAGAGGGAAGCTCGAATCCGTAATGTTCTAAAATAGCCTTTGTACGGTAACTGAACGGTTTAGTGGCTCTATGCCGGTTGGTATAGAGCCGCTCGTAGCTGGGATGTAGAACTATGTCGTACACGGGACTGCCAGGTGTTATGGCAGTATGCATATAGTGTCGCACCATGAGGAGTTGCCGGCGGATGGTAAGTGGTGGCTCGCCCGAGTCAGCACAAATGCTGACAATTGGGCTGGTGCGATATGCACCAGTGGCGAGCCGAATTCCTGCATGGTGGACACTATCCAGTATCCGAAGATAACTGTCCCGTGCCAAACCATATACGATACAACCATACTCGAGACGCGACCGTACAAAGGCTCGATAAAACTGTAGCAGGCAGGAGCGATCAGCGCCCCACGACCTGCCGCACAGACATTTTAAAATATTAAGAGCTTTTAAGGCCCTGGCTTTCACATCTTTAAGATGTGGAAGCCAGTTAAGCCTGGTGTCAAAAATGAGGCCCAGAAATCTAACTGTTTCAGTAAAACTTAAAACGGTGTTCCTCAAGGTAAGGTGAGGCTCAGCTAAAAGACTTCTGCTACGAGTAAAAAGTACACACCGGGTTTTCTCGGCAGAGAATCGAAAACCGGTGTGCACTGACCAATCATCCAGCCTGTTCAGCGCGAGTTGCAGCTGCCGCTCTGCGCTTCTCAGGCTGGACGATGCAATAAAAATTAAAAAATCGTCCACATATAAGGAGAACCGAATGGGACTCCTTATAACCAAAGATATACTGTTAATTGCGATAACAAATAGGGTCACGCTTAAAACTGACCCCTGAGGGACACCGTTTTCCTGAATAAAAAGATCAGACACTTCACCACCGACTCGGTACCGGAAGCAACGACCAGATAAAAATGATTTTAAAAAACGGGGTAGGTTACCCCTAAAACCCCATTCATGTAACTGTTTTAAAATAACATGCCGCCAGGTAGTATCGTAAGCCTTTTCAAGATCGAAAAAAACACCCACGAGGTGTTGGCTGCGTATGAACGCATCCTGTATTGCCGCCTCCAGGAGGATCAGGTTGTCCAAGGTGGAACGGAACTTCCTGAATCCACACTGAAAGCGGCTCAGGAGATTAAGGGATTCAAGACACCAGACGAGGCGGCGATTCACCATCCTCTCCAGTGTCTTCCCCACGCAGCTAGTCAAGGCAATACTACGATAACTACCTGGCAACAATTTGTCCTTGCCAGGTTTTAAAATGGGAATTAATGTTGCTTCTTTCCACGAGTCGGGGAAGTGTCCGCCGGTCCAAATGTCGTTAAAAATATCTAGAAGGTACTTTTTAGCATCCTTGCTGAGATGCCTCAGCATCTGGTACTGGATCAAATCAGGCCCTGGAGCAGTGTCATTTGCGCTGTTCAACGCACTCTCCAGCTCCCAAGATGTGAATGGGCAGTTGTAGGCCTCTGAATTCGACGAATCGAAGCACAGCGGGCGCCTCTCGGCAGCGACTCTACGTCGCTGAAACCGAGGGTCAAAGTTATCGGACGAAGTAATGGCGGCGAAGTTCTCCGCCATCAGCTGCGCTATGCTTCGTTCGTCAGTAATAATACGTCCATGATCCAGTAACCCAGATACTGGTGCGCGGGAGTACCTTCCAGATATACGGCGAATGGACTCCCATACTTTCGACGATGGTGTGGAACGATTGATAGTGCTCACAAAGTTCTGCCATGACCTCTTCTTACTCTCCTTAATAACACGGCGCGCCTTAGCTCTTGCTATACGGAACGCTGCCAGGTTGTCGGATGTAGGATACAACCTAAAACGCCGCAACGCCCGTCTGCGACCCTGAATAGCGGAACGACATTCGTCGTTCCACCAGGGGACGGGCGTCCTTCGCAGCGTTCCGGAGCTTTTCGGCATGGAAACGTCAGCTGCACGGTGAATCACTGCCGTGAAGTGATTCACCTTCTCTTGTATACTGCCTACAAGTTGCAGTTGTACAGAGCGGCAATAGAGTTGCCAATATGCACAACTGACGTTCCATTTGCGCCGGTTATTTCCTCCCCCACGATCGCACTCGACGTGCAACCAAATAGTGAAGTGGTCGCTTCCATGTAGGTCGCGATCCACCTCCCATAGCACGGAGTCTGCGATTGAGGGAGAACACAAGGAAAGGTCAATGGCAGAAGACGTACCGGTAGCAGTGGTGAAATGAGTCATTTGCCCTGTAGTTGTTGTTGTTATTGGAGTTTTAGGGCGCGTCGACGACGGGGTCATTAGCGCCCTAACATAACCAGGCGTGACAACGTGGCAAATTTGCCGTCTGTGTGGCCGACTGTAAAGGGGTCGGCCACAGAGACAGCACAATAAAATACTAACATACTAACTAAAATACCGTCTGCGTGGCCGACTGTAAAGAGGTCGGCCACACAGACGGCGACATAAAATATAAAACTGTGACTAAAATATAAAAATAACATACATTAACTGGTTGGCTGTAGATGGGCCAACCAGGTTAAAAAACAAGTTAGATGGCTGGCTGTAAAAGGGCCAGCCATATAATCAGTGTCACAAATAAAAACAGTACTTGGATTGGTGGTTGTAAACGGCCACCAATCCAATCTAAACCTAGGCCGATCTGCCCAAAATTTTTGGGACAAGACCGGCCAAGCAACAAAACTTTAAAACCTTAGCCACGTTGTCACGGTCATCGCTTAAAATAAGGGACAGATCGTTGGCTAAGCCAACGTCTGCCCTTAGATCTAAAAACAATACACATTCGGTTAAAATGTGGCGTACCGTCAAAGGTACGCCACAAGCATCACATTCCGGAGGGTCCTCTCGGCGGAGAAGGAAACCATGTGTCAGAGGACAGTGCCCTATACGGAGGCGAGTAAGGAGAACCTCATCCCTCCTCGCCCGCTGGAAGGAGCTGCTCCACGGCTGAACGGTCGGTTTGACCATGCCGGAGCTTGTTATGCTCAACTTCCAGCCACTGCCTCTGCCAAACATCAAAAACAAATCTCTTCGCCGCCGAGGCAAGGTCTGACTTTGGGACCGGATCAAAGTCGATTCGGACCTTGTCACAGGCTAACTTGGCAGCTTCATCAGCTGCCTCGTTCCCCCTGATTCCCACATGGCCTGGTACCCAGCAGAATACCACCTCCTTCCCACAAGATTGGAGGGAAAGGAGGGCGTCCTGGATGTCCTGGACTAGACGGTCTGCTGGGTACATAGTTGCTAATGCCTGAATGCAACTAAGGGAATCACAGCATATGAGGTACTTCTTGTCGCGGCGTGCCTTCATATGCTGGAGCGACTTTAGCAGGGCATAGCACTCCGCAGTGTAAACACTGCACCTGCTATCCATCTTGTATTTGTAAGTCGCTCGAGGGAACACTACTGAACAGCCTACACTGTTAGCCTGCTTAGACCCATCCGTATACACCGGGGTGAAAGTGTGATATTGATTTAAAATAGTCAGTAAAAATATTAATAAAAACACTGTCAGCGGTTAGCAGTTTGTTATGCCGTGACAGTTCTAAAATTAATCTGGGCCTCTTTAAAAGCCAGGGAGGGGATTTACTCCAACCCTGGCGATAAAAGGAGGGAAGCTCGAATCCGTAATGTTCTAAAATAGCCTTCGTACGGTAGCTGAACGGTTTAGTGGCTCTATGCCGGTTGGTATAGAGCCGCTCGTAGCTGGGATGTAGAACTATGTCGTACACGGGACTGCCAGGTGTTATGGCAATATGCGTATAGTGTCGCACCATGAGGAGTTGCCGGCGGATGGTAAGTGGTGGCTCGCCCGAGTCAGCACAAATGCTGACAATAGGGCTGGTGCGATATGCACCCGTGGCGAGCCGAATTCCTGCATGGTGGACACTATCCAGTATCCGAAGATAACTGTCCCGTGCCGAACCATATACGATACAACCATACTCGAGACGCGACCGTACAAAGGCTCGATAAAACTGTAGCAGGCAGGAGCGATCAGCGCCCCACGACCTGCCGCACAGACATTTTAAAATATTAAGAGCTTTTAAGGCCCTGGCTTTCACATCTTTGAGATGCGGAAGCCAGTTAAGCCTGGTGTCAAAAATGAGGCCCAGAAATCTAACTTGTTTCAGTAAAACTTAAAACGGTGTTCCTCAAGGTAAGGTGAGGCTCAGCTAAAAGACTTCTGCTACGAGTAAAAAGTACACACCGGGTTTTCTCGGCAGAGAATCGAAAACCGGTGTGCACTGACCATTCATCCAGCCTGTTCAGCGCGAGTTGCAGCTGCCGCTCTGCGCTTCTCAGGCTGGACGATGCAATAAAAATTAAAAAAGTCGTCCACATATAAGGAGAACCGTAATGGGACTCCTTATGACGAGAGATATACTGTTAATTCGCTATAGCGAAATAGGGTCACGCTTAAAACTGACCCCTGAGGAACACCGTTTTCCTGAATAAAAAGATCAGACACTTCGCTGCCGACTCGGTACCGGAAGCAACGACCAGATAAAAAATGATTTTAAAAACGGGGAAGGTTACCCCTAAAACCCCATTCATGTAACTGTTTTAAAATAACATGTCGCCAGGTAGTATCGTATGCCTTTTCAAGATCGAAAAAAACACCCACAAGGTGTTGGCTGCGGATGAACGCATCCTGTATTGCCGCCTCCAGGAGGATCAGGTTGTCCAAGGTGGAACGGAACTTCCTGAATCCACACTGAAAGCGGCTCAGAAGATTACGGGATTCAAGACACCAGACGAGGCGGCGATTCACCATCCTCTCCAGTGTCTTACCCACGCAGCTTAGTCAAGGGCGAATACTACGATAAGCTACCTGGCAACAATTTGTCCTTGCCAGGTTTTAAAATGGGAATTAAGTGTTGCTTCTTTCCACGAGTCAGGGGAAGTGTCCTCCGGTCCAAATAGTCGTTAAAAATATCTAGAAGGTACCTTTTTAGCATCCTTACTGAGATGCCTCAGCATCTGGTACTGGATCAGATCAGGCCCTGGAGCAGTGTCATTTGCGCTGTTCAACGCCGACTCCAGCTCCCAAGATGTAAATGGGCAGTTGTAGGCCTCTGTATTCGACGAATCGAAGCACAGCGAGCGCCTCTCGGCAGCGACTCTACGTCGCTGAAACCGAGGGTCAAAGTTAGCGGTCGAGGTGATGGCGGCGAAGTTCTCCGCCATCAGCTGCGCTATGCTTCGTTCGTCAGTAATATACGTCCGTGATCCAGTAACCCAGATACTGGTGGGCGGGAGTACCTTCCAGATATACGGCGAATGGACTCCCATACTTTCGACGAATGGTGTGGAACGATTGATAGTGCTCACAAAGTTCTGCCATGACCTCTTCTTACTCTCCTTAATAACACGGCGCGCCTTAGCTCTTGCTATACGGAACGCTGCCAGGTTGTCGGATGTAGGATACAACCTAAAACGCCGCAACGCCCGTCTGCGACCCTGAATAGCGGAACGACATTCGTCGTTCCACCAGGGGACGGGCGTCCTTCGCAGCGTTCCGGAGCTTTTCGGCATGGAAACGTCAGCTGCACGGTGAATCACTGCCGTGAAGTGATTCACCTTCTCTTGTATACTGCCTACAAGTTGCAGTTGTACAGAGCGGCAATAGAGTTGCCAATCTGCACAACTGACGTTCCATTTGCGCCGGTTATTTCCTCCCCCACGATCGCACTCGACGTGCAACCAAATAGGGAAGTGGTCGCTTCCATGTAGGTCGCGATCCACCTCCCATAGCACGGAGTCTGCGATTGAGGGAGAACACAAGGAAAGGTCAATGGCAGAAGACGTACCGGTAGCAGTGGTGAAATGAGTCATTTGCCCTGTATTCAGGATACAAATTTCCTCCTGCTCCATCAATCTACCAATCACTCGGCCCCGGGGGCAATCGGTGGTGGAACCCCACAACGCACTGTGGGCGTTGAAATCTCCCAAAAGGAGAAAGGGCCGAGTGAGTTGTCGTGTAATGCCAACCAGGTCGTCGTAGTCGACGGACAAACTGGGTGGCAGATAGATAGAGCATACGGTCAGTTGTATTGGACCGTGTATTTTCACCGCTACTGCTTGTAGATGAGAGGTGAGAGCGACGGGTTCGGAGTGGACAGTGTTCCGAACAAACACGGCCACTCCGCCCCTCGCTCGATCACCCTCGGTATCGTCCTTTCGGAATATGTCATAACCTCTTAGCACAGGCTGATGTTGTGGTCTAAAGTGTGTCTCTGGAGACAGAGACACAATGGATTAGACCGTGCTAAGAGCTGGACTTCCTCTTTGTGAGCCTGGAAACCGTTTACGTTCCACTGAAGTATGGGAGCCATTCTACCTATTTAATACCACCACCCCCCCCGGATCGGGTGGGTCTTCCTTCTCTGATAGCTGAGGAACGGAACAAGTTGTTGTTGTTGTTGTTGTTTGTGCTTTAGGGCGCGTTCAACATCGGGGTTATTAGCGCCCTAACAAATACAGGACGTGACAATGTGACAAAATTGCCGTCTAAGTGGCCGACTGTAAAAGGTCGGCCACAGAGACAGCACAATAAAATATTAGAATACTGACTGGTATTCCGTCTGTATGACTGACTGTAGAAGGGTCAGGCCCACAGACGGAAAAAATAAAACATAATAATAATAATAATACGTTAGTACACAGGACACACAGAGTAAAACTACATACATTGACTGGTTGGCTGTAAACGGGCCAACCAGTTTGAAACAAAGAACTACCTGGCTGGCTGTAAAGGGGCCAGCCAGGTAAACAAGGTCACAACTAAAAACAGTACTTGGATTGGTGGCTCTAAAAGGCCACCAATCCAATGTAAAACCTAGGCCGGTCTGCCCAAATTTTTGGGACAAGACCGGCCATGCCACAAAACTTTAAAACC
Source organism: Vandiemenella viatica (assembly GCA_031002005.1). NCBI lineage: Eukaryota > Metazoa > Arthropoda > Insecta > Orthoptera > Morabidae > Vandiemenella > Vandiemenella viatica. The sequence goes on from JARYHS010007508.1 coordinate 37,457, forward strand.
TTGGCCACATTATCACTATCATTGTTTAAAATAAGGGACAGATCGTTGGCTAAGCCAACGTCTGCCCTTAGATCTAAAAACAATACACATTCAGTTAAAATGTGGCGTACCGTCAAAGGTACGCCACAAGCATCACATTCCGGAGGGTCCTCTCGGCGGAGAAGAAAGCTGTGCGTCAGAGGACAGTGCCCTATTCGGAGGCGAGTAAGGAGAACCTCATCCCTCCTCGCCCGCTGGAAGGAGCTGCTCCACGGCTGAACTGTCGGTTTGACCAGCCGGAGCTTATTATGCTCAACTTCCAGCCACTGCCTCTGCCAAACATCAAAAATAAATCTCTTCGTCGCCGAGGCAAGGTCTGACTTTGGGACCGGTTCAAAGTCGGTTCTGACCTTGTCGCAGGCTAACTTGGCAGCTTGATCAGCTGCCTCGTTCCCTCTGATTCCCACATGGCCCGGTACCCAGCAGAATAACACCTCCTTTCCACGAGATTGAAGGGAAAGGAGGGCGTCCTGGATGTCCTGGACTAGACGATCTGCTGGATACATATTTCCCTATGGCCTGAATACAACTGAGGGAATCACAGCATATGATGAACAACTTATTCGCGCATTACTTTCATATGCTGGAGCGACTT
>JARYHS010007509.1:0-25000 GCA_031002005.1 Vandiemenella viatica
TCTGTAAGTGGACTACGTCCGTCTGTCCCTTTGTCCAGGCATCACGTGAAGACTACCAAACCAATTGAAGATTGAAAGCTTATGGTCTAGATCAGGGATGGCCGCGGCCCGCGAGATTCATCACACTTTTACAAAATACATTTATTTTATAATGGCCAAAGTAGTGAGAAACAATGTATTAAAATAATACATTATTTGTGTATCCATATATTCAAAAATTAACAGTCGATATTATGAGAAAAAATTAACTTTGATTTTAAAACAATTATCTTGCGAATATATGACTGATATTGCCTGTTTTATTTCTGAATTACAGTTACGAGTTCGCAGAGTAATTAAATTATATTCATTCCAAAATAATGTCTACAGTGGGTCTAAATCTAATATGAGGATATATAATTTCATATACGGCCAGCGGAGTTATGATGCATTTCCAAAGTGACCTGCAAGATCATTTGGGTTGGCCACCCCTGATCTAAATACAGTATAAACATTTGAGTACGTGCTGCCAGCCAACCTGTTAGCTCAGCTGGTTAGAGCGTCTTGCTAATAACGCAAAGGTCGAGGTTTCAATCCCCTCACGGACCAGCCAAGCATTTTGATTGTAAAAGGACGTTTCTTTTGCAAAAAGGTGTTAATTTCCAGCAGTCGCAGCTCCAACACTTGGCCAGATGTACACACTTTGACAATAAATTTGGCCGCCGCTGAAAAATTCTATCACTCATATTTTGCAAAATCTGACATCAATGTCATCCCAGGAAACAGTAATGTAATACTGGGGACAACGAGCGGCAGCGAGCTGCTTAGTCAGCTAAATAGTAATCAGAATTTTGCGCAGGTCCGCACATTTCAGTCGCGCGTATGATCATTTCGTTGTCCCTTAATAGAAGAATATCGTGATGACTGCACACAGAAATCTCAAAACTTGGCCGTAAGGTGATCACCCTTAACGAAGACCTTGAAAAAGCACGTAGCAGAGAAGCGCAGTGGAAACGTACTGGGCCTATAACCTAGAGGTCTGTGGATCGAAACCATGCTCTGCTAGCAGCAAGTTTTTTTTTTTTTATCTTCTTGATTGTTCTTAAAATTCAAACACGGAAATACGCTGCGGATGTGAACTTAACACTATCAAAAAATTGATCCACTAGGCCAGGGGTGGCCGACCGGGGGCCCGCCTTGAACATTTTTGCGGCCCGCAAGATTCATCACACTTTTACAAAATATATTTTATAATGGCCAAAGTAATGAGAAACAATGTATACAAAAATACATTTGTGTATCCATGTATTCAAAAATTAACAGTCGATATTATGAGAAAAAATTAACTTTGATTTTAAAATAATTATTTTGGGAATATATGACTGATATTGCCTGTTTCATTTCTGAGTTTACAGTTATGAGTTCGCAGAATAATTAAATTATATTCACTCCAAAATAATGTCTATATTTTATATGCGGCCCGCGGAGTTATGATGCATTTCCAAATGCCCGCAAGATCATTTGGGTTGGCCACCCCTGGTCTAGATTAAAATCTGCGCAATATTTTATGACTATGCGAATGGAGAACTACGCAAGAATTTTTTTTTATTGCAATGGAGCGCACGTTCCAGTGGCAATTTCCCTAGACACCCATCTTTCCCCTTTCCTGCACTTACCTACATTTGCCCTCTACAAATTTCAACTTTAAATTCTTTCAATGTTTTTGGTAAATTATGATAATTTGTACCGAGAACAGATATACGGCATAGATCAAACTGCATCCCATATGAACACTGATTTTACGAGATACCCACGCTACAACATAGTTAAACACTACATCCTTTGCAGTCCGTTTATATATTATATATACACACCTTTCGTTATTTAATTCTTCAGTTTTCTAAAATAAGAAACATGAGAATACAAGGAAACCGTTGATCAAACCATTACATCAAAGATAAACATTTCACTAAGCGTAACGAAATTTAGATTACAGAGATACTACATTATAAACGTTTATGCATTGCTACTACAAGAAAAACATAGGTAAATGCATTGGTACGCACACCAAGATCTACATGGGCGAGGCCACGTCAAAAATGCTAGTAAATAAATACTGTAGTAACCAAGTTTAGAACAACAATAGACGAATAAAACAATTACATTCAGGACGCAAACCGATAACGGAAAATGACAGCACGTTAGGGCTGCGCTACTTGTGGACGGCAACCTTGCACTGAACGCCATCCAAACAAGGAAATTCAGCGGAAGGGAATGTTATTCCTTCTGCAGCAAAGTGAATACATCTCAGCTTCTGACTGCTGGTGCAACGACAATCAGACTAAAAGAAATACCTCTGTGTTCATTTGAAACGAATGTCAACTTCATGTTGATAGATGAGGTGGATGCATAAAAGCGATATTAACACATTTAATGCAGTCACACTCGCTGATGCATGAAATATTCGTTTCGGCGATAGCATTCATGAAGTGACAGCATGAGACAATAAAGCGTTTTGTAGTTAGTTTATTAAATCCCGCGTGCTCAGTATACTGTAATCGAGTTCAGAGCAAAAATGTAATCGGAATACGCAGTGAGAACACTGGTAAAGAAAAATAATTGACAGTCAGATTTTCGAAGTTAAGGAGGAGGTCCCTTCAATGCCGTTCGGTGGATGACAGGAATCTTATCACTGTATCCAAATTTGACATGCTGTATACATATACGGCCCTTCGAATATAGTGGAGACAATACCAATTTTCTGATTTTCAGCGTGGATGTTGTGTTGCTAATCTTCAGTCAGGCTCAGGCTACACGCGGTTTGAAGGGGGCCAATGAGTTAAGATGACCCCAATTTATGACGCATACAGGGTTGGCCAGATTTCTGCCGGATTACTCTTTGATCACACACGCACGCTACGCGCTGGTTTCGGCGAAATGTTCGAAAAGACTTCGGACAATTAGCCAAATCACGTAAAGCTATTGAGACAGAAGATGCAAATTGGCCGCCACCAAATCTTTTCGAACGAATAAACAGTACTACTTTCCCAGCGAAACTACATCGTTCTGTGCAGTCTTTTTTTCAGCACTACTGACACATTCACATGGGATAACAGCGCAACAAAACGAGTAAAATGAAGGCTGTCAGTTCTTCTCCGAAATAACGAATAGCGGGTAATAGACGCTATTTGGGACTACTGAGCAAGACAAGCAAGTGCCTCAACCCGGTCTACTACAAAGATCGTCCTTAGTAAAGCAACATACTATCCACAATATAACAATCCTGGTTCCCTTCCTCAGCGTTCGTAACTATGACAATCTCATTCGTGCAAACACGTCAACTTCACCTTGGAATACAGTCCTACAAAGTAAGAAAGGGCAGTACTTTACAAAGATAAAAGAAGCTAGTCAAAAGAAAACAAACAACCATATATTCTTATTGGGACAGAGGACACCCCTCAGAAGGCGCTTCTCTTTAACGGCTGAATTGCCAAGGTCGGCTAGATGAGAGTAGATAACACGCACGCTGTCCTTATCTGGTCAGTGCTGAACAACTTTGACAGTTCACCCGACGATAACGGTATCAAAATACATTGTTTCCAACAATCTCCAAGTCTTCTCTACGTTGTAGTAAAAGACGAATCAGCGTGTCTGTTGTAAGCTACCTCAATACAGCAGTTAATGTGTGTTAAGTATATTAGAAACTGATACAATTAATCTGTGAGAGAATGACCTCCTTAGTCCTCACATATACGCATCCATCTATGTTATCGATAGACAAAAAGAAAAGAAAGCAGCATCTATCCGAACACAGTACCTCCACCTTAATTATACTCAGACAAATGAAAGTACTGTGGTTACCATTTGTATTCCTCCTTACAAAGTGACAAAGGCATCGCACTTGAAAGAACGTAGTCCAACTTTATTTACATGATGACCAATCAAAGGAAACATGAACAAATAAGGACCTCCAATTCAAATAGCAGCCTAAACAAACACATATTCACTCTGTCAACAGATATCATTAAACAATCTGCTCGTACAGTTTCGAAATGAAGTACTGTATATATAAATTTGGGTTTATCAGGGATACTCCATATACCCAACACTCTGACAACTATACGTTACTCAAAATTCACAAGTGCGTTACAGAACAAATATTCAAAATCACTCATGAAGAAGCTAACAGACCTAACGAGATGTAAATTAATATTCGGGATTATCACAAATGTTCCTTGCGGAATACTACACACTCAGCCACAAGGGCATGTATTCAAGCAACTTCTAAGAACGCTCTCATTTCGCACACACGAAATTTTTTCACGCGCGAGGTAGGTAACTACGGATCCCAAAAAAAGACTTCAACACGCACAGCCGAAAAGCTCACTCAACAAAATGGTCTAATATTCTGAATTCAGCCTCACAAGTGTCAGCTACATCATAAGGCAAAGCGTATCACCCGATGACCGTGGTACATGTATACTGTCTTACTGTCAGTTACGTATGTTGTGCAAAAACTTGTAAAACAACAAACACTTTTCCGTGATGCCGTAGTTAGGAGCCATGTGTATGATTGTATGAGCTGATATCTGTTGCACTAAAGAAAGTAGCAAACCAGCCGCCACATATACCAATCGCAGATTTCTCTCTTCTTGTCTTTTCATTTAGTATATGCCTAACAGTAAATATTGGCCACTAAGCTTGAGGGTAAATGTTTGATGGCCCACTCATAAAAAAAAGTGGTGAGCGAAAACTGAGTTATCTCTGTTCCTCCACACTTTTGCAAAGAGCCAAAGATTCTGGCAACAAGAAACAAAACAGACCCTAACGTCTATTAGAACATAACCTATTTTTACAGTGTAACAAACTAAGTAGGCACGCGTGGTTCAAAGTTAGGTGTACTATGCAGATATACCTTTCTCAAATCCAACACATAGGGTACGTAGGCAACTACTCTGATGCAAATTTATGTGTTGTGTGCAACAGGTATCTTTATTACGTGGGTGGTCCAGAAACTAATCCAAAACATTTTTTTTTTTAACAATTATGTATTGAACACAATGAATCTTATACACAAGAAAGAATGATGTTTCTTCTACACTCCCTATTTTTCGACGTAATCTCCTTCCCGTTCTATGGCCTTCTTTCAGCGTGACAAGAGCGTGTATGCCCTGGCGGTACCCCCACTCCTTGTTCAGTTCGCGAAGCCATTTCTTCGCTGTGCGAATCACCTCTTCGCCATCCTCAAAATGTCTCCCACGAATGGCATTCTTCAATGGACCAAACAGGTGAAAGTCTGAGGGAGCTAGTTCAGGGCTATAGGGTGGATGGGTACCACTGTCCAACCATGTTTGGTGATGTGTTCCAACGCCCTCAAACTTGTGTGAGGGTGTGCGTTATCATGTTGAAGCAAACAATCACCTGGGTTGTTATGGCGTCCAATTCGCTGGAAGCACTTCTTGAGTTTGGTTAATGTGTTCACATATGCCTCAGAATTAATGGTGGTGCCTCTCGGCATCACATCAATGAATATGACACCATCACAGTCCCAAAAGACAGTGATCATGACCTTACCAGCGGAAGTAGTTGCTTTGAATTTTTTCTTCTGTGGAGGGTCAGGATGGCGCCATTCCATCGATTGCCGTTTTGTTTCGGGCTCAAAATGGTAAACCCAGGTTTCATCACCTGTCACAATCCGGGCCAAGAAGGCTTCAGTTTCAAAACGTTTCAGCAATTCAGAAGATATTTTTTTTTTTAATTTAATTTATTTTATTTTACTGAGTTTTGTGTTCCTCTGCATGACTGCGCGGAACCCATCGTGAACACTTTTTTTGTTGCGTGATCAAGAACACTGACGATTACACCCACACTTCCTTTGCTGATTGATAGCTCCTGCGCCAACTGCCGAGTCGTTATGCGTCGGTCCTTGCGAATGAGCACATCAGCACGCTGCATCTTGTCAGGTGTTACAGCCGAGGGTGGCCTTCCCGATCGCTGAAAATCTTGGAGCTCTGCAGAACCGCTTTCAGATGGCCTCACCCTCTGTGCCCAGCGACTAACCGTACTTCTGTCGACTATTGATGCTACATAAACTGCACATAAACGTTTGTGAATGTTTCCAACCGTTTCTTGCTCCGCACTGAGAAATTCAATGGCGACACGCTGTTTATAACGTACATCACCACAGACACCATGTTGAACCATTGCTGCAAGTACGCTGTCTGTCGAAGAAACGGAAACTTTGCGCGCGCACTCCGAAAACTTCAAAGAATTCGTATCTAAAGTTTCGCATTCGTACTATTGTTGGAGGCTGAGAAAAAAAATTGGTGCATTAGTTTCTGGGCCACCCTCGTAAATTGCACACAATTGCAGTACTATCTCACCTTAGTAATATTACTGATATCATTGTTCCTATTAGTACTTAATTAAAAGTTTTAAATCGTGAATATATGAACAATTACATGTCTGTATGTATGAACGTTCGTTTGGGCCACTAGAACCACGTCAAGCCCTTGTTTGGCTTGAATTTGCTGTGAATGTGTAGACATAAGTGTTATAACTAGTGTAGTCAGCCTAAATGGGGACCTTCAGTTTAACGTGGAATCCAAATCACGGAAGCGTTCTGGCGTACTTCACATTACACAGCAGGCTGTGCCAGAGGTGAAGGCAGAGTTAAGTGCTTATGAAAACCCCCACCGAGAGAGGGATTCGAACCAAGGACCCTTCGATCTCCAATCCGAAGCATTAACCACTGAGCCACCAGGCCGCTCTCAATTACATGTCTGATTTTATATATTTGAGATTTGATTAATTGTTTTCCAGTTATTAATGTAATAACTGATATGTACAAATTACGTGAAATTCTTTAATGTTTACAGAAATACGTATCGTCTAACATTTGCATTAGATTCCATTAATTAAGTCTGCATTTTTATTGGAAACTCATTCGGTGACAATTCCATTGAAATTTGTGACAATTTTCATGTAAATTTGCAGCAATGTATGCTTAGTGAGAAAGACAGGTCTAGTATGTTTGATGATTTTTTATCGCACTCAATAATATATCAATCTCGCTTAGTAATGTTCGGTTTTTCAATTATATTTAGTGTTTAGTTCATTACATCAAGTTTTCAAATGTAAATCTGTGTATGAGTAAGTATATTTCAAGATTAAAGAGCTAATCTGCCGGTTTCAGTTTAAAATTCATCTTATAATTCACAAATACAATGCTTTCAGATTCGGCTTCAGCGGCAATTTAACCTTTTGAAAATTATTTGTCTTACCACTGTAAAGATAAAAAAACGCGCTTACGATTAGTAAAAATTTACATCTGTGCGAGATATCGCGAAGCCATTAGAATCATTGGCACTATAGTGACAGTACGCTTGGAGATAATTATATTCCCTGATCGCAGAGTGGAAAAAAGATATAATCGCTTTGTGTTAGTGCCCTAAATTTCTTTAAGTTATTACACCCGCAGGTTGAAGGAGTACTCACCACTCTGTATCATAATCACAATATATTCTTCTCCTCCTCATCCTCGACCGTTAGGTTGGTGGGTATTTTTTCTCGGTAATTTTTAAACTGGTGTGGTTTCCCCTTGCCTTCCGCAGCGATTTAACTGTATGAATCAAAGATGGAAGAAACACGGTGCTGATACATTCAGTCTTATTCTTCTGAAAGAGAAGAGAGGCGTCATCCGATGGACGAATCACCCATCAACAATGTCATATGCCCTTCCTTTATACGCACTGGAATCTGGTGTTTAGGAATTGTACTCTAGGGACTAGGGGTGTCCACTTAGAAAGTACGTCGATGTTTTTATTCGATGTAAAACATCGGAACCCTGCATCGATGTTTTTCTATGCATCGCATAAAAACATCGATGTTTTCTCAACGTCGAATACTTTTATGTTTTTCTTAGCTCAACAAAAACAAACCAACACTATTCGTCGGCAAATGTAGTTTGATTTATCTCTTTCCTGTACTTTTAAAATTTCCGAGAGAAAATGTGAAAATTGTTTGATATTCACCATTTCCAGTTGAACGTAGATAGTTCGTTGTATTTGGTTTGGTCCGTGTGAACACAGAGTAACACTATACCAGCAGTGTAGTGCTATAGCCGTAATAATGTGTCTAATTTTATGATTTTTTGTTTATGGCTTTACGACTCGTCGACATCGAGGTCATTAGAGGCGGGAAATGACTGGGGGCAAGGAACAGGAACTAATTCGGCCTGGAGTGGTTTGGGGAAACCATGGAACTCGCAAATCTGGATGCCCGGACGAGGATTCGAACCCGCCTCCTCCCGAATGCGAGGCCAGAGCATTACCTTTCACCCAACACTAAAAAATTAATTTTATGATACCATGTGTTGGTTAAGTAGTGTTGTATGATTGAGGTATAGCTTTGTAAGTGAAACAGAAACTACAAAGCAACAGAAATATTTTATTACGATACCAGACCATTACAATAAAAAACTAGACATTAAATACTAAAGTTTAAGCCTGCCTAAAAATATTAATTTTAAATCTTTAACCACTTAACAACACCAATGGTGTTTAGGCAAACTTTGCAGAAACAAAAGTTTACTCAATAGTTTTCGTTTCATTCTGTTCCTTTACTGACTATTTGAGCAGCCTTCGAAAATAAACGGTCGGATGCAACAGAAGTCTCGACAATAGTCAATCAGATGTTACCCCAACCCGGTCTATATCTAAATATTAAGTAGTATCAGGTAACAATTAGTTGTTTTAGAGTAATATCATCTTATTTCGAGTCACAGCAAACACCGGCAAACAGTAGGAGTGAACCTAAGACATTGATATTATTCATTCACTCATAGGGACAGGATAGCCAACGCAGGAAAAATTTAATTTTCACCGTTGTTATGTCCCACTCATTGTTAATGACAGTTACTTTAAATTGAAATAATTTAATTTGATCTTGAATAAATTTAGTAATCTTAACATTTATTTCTATTATTTTTGTCATTATTAACGAGAGTTAGTGAGCGTTCTGGTGGCTCAGTGGCTAAGGCGCTTGCTTTCAAAACTTTCGCTGCTCCTGCCCCGGGCACGAATCCCGGCAGGCGCAGGAATTTTGAGTGTTTAATCATATGACCTATGCCAGGACGCTCCGTGGTTCGGATTCCACGTTAAACTGTAGGTCCAAAGCCCAAATGAGAAAGAAAGAAGGGTTAGAAGATGGGCCAACCCCCCACTACTGTAAAAAGAACCGGGTTAAAGAAAAATACAAAGGGAATAGCCGGACGGCCTATACCCTGGGTATTCTGCGATAGACCTCAAAGGTCCGTGAAAGCAATTAATGATAATTAACCAGAGTTTTTTTTATTGATTCGATGTTTTTATTAAAAAAATTTGATGCATCGAAAAGAATAATTCTTCGTCAAAACATCGAATCAATCCGATGTATCGTATGGTACACATCGAATGGATGCGATGCATCGATGTTTAGTGAATATCCTTATTGTACATCACCAGGTGTCCTGCCCAGCCCAAGTCCAGATGATGAAAATTTCTTCCGCCACCAGCACTGGAACCAGCTAAACCGGTGTGCGGTACCAGGCTCAACCAACCAACCAACGAGGTGGGTAATTAATTACATATTAAATTGCTACTTCTTTCACTGTCTGATATGGTAGCTGTTAGCAAGAACTGAAATCTCTGCCAAACACAAAGACATTAGATCACGAATCTGGCGATTAGTGATTAGCTGTGGCAGGTTACATTCAAATCTTACAAAATCTGCTGCCCCGGCGACAGAAAAATCTGAAAATATGTCCGAAGTGCAGAACTGAAGTTAACACCTAACATCTAATATTTAAACAAAGATAGAAGAAACGCCCTTCACCAAAACCTGTGTGAGCAGTGAAAGGCAGTCGACGCTAGAAGCGAAAGCGTATCTGCGGTTTCGTAATGGCAGTTTCATCTTTTACCACTGAAGATTCCGCAGCAATTTTGTCACAATTCAAACTGAGGAATTACACTACACAGCAGCACAAAAATACAGCTGGTTAAGATCCAGTTTTCGGAAATAACCATCGTACGAAGGTAGGGTGAAAAGTTCCGGCCTGACACAGCGATGACATTTCTCCCAATGATTTTTTTTTTTTTTTTTTTTTTGTTTGTGATGTTTCTATATTTGACATGATAACGAACCTCTAGTTTCAACTTTATCCAAGAATTAGTTTTCTTCATACGTATTTTTTTAAGTATACGCATTGTGTATCTGTCTCGCTGAAACGGAAAAAATGAAATATTGCGACGTCAGAAATCTTTGTTTTTGGACGGCTTATTAAGAGTAGAAATTATTCCAAACTCTGTCCATTTGCAACTGTGAAGGGATCTATATGTTATCACACGTCTCGTAAAGATCATCCACGAGAAAGAGAATCAAAAACTGCAATCTCAGATGAAAACATCCAGAAAATTCGCAATATGGAATTGGACGATCGGTGATTAAAGGCGTATGACATATCTGAGGCCGTAGGCATGTCGTGAAAAAACTTGGTGTAAATGGGTACCACGGTTATTAAATTCGGACCAGAAACAAAAGCGAAACAACGTTTGAAAGTATATTATTACTAGGGACCGGATTATATGCATTTGCATATCAAGCCCATTTTCACTGGTTGTTGCAAATTTTACCTAAAAACCTAGTGGTGAAGCATATTTTCGCTATATTTACAATATTTTTCGGTAGTGTACCTAGCTAATAAATCTTACGTTGTAGCTGGCAAAACCTACTAGCAGCACAGCTCCTAGTCTACGACCACTCCCTGAATAGCTACGACCCACGTTTGGAAATGTAAATAAATTGATTTCATCAACAAATTGTCAAGGTACGTACTCGTAATAATACCTATAAAAAAACATTCCATATGTGCCTTTACCTCCGGAACCAGTGGTAACTCGATGGCCGACGTAGGTTGAAGCTGTACTGTTTTACAGTGAACATTTCGAAGCCATTAAAGGTGTAGTAAACGACTGTTATAGTGGAGAGGATATGACAGTTTGCCAGTACAAGCAAGCATTTGACAATGCTAGTATTAATCGTAGCTGTGATTATCATTAGTTTTTCTCGCATACTTGCGAGTATTAAAAAGCTTGAAACTCAAGGTTTGACGTTGACTGAATCTATACAGTGAATGAATAAAATCCGCAATGCCAGAGATATTCCTGTGCAAACTTTAAGTGAAGTTTGAAAATATTTTTAACAATAAACCTGGTTTTCAACCTTTGTGTCGAATTGATAGTTTTAGTAATGGGACCGTTGAACTTTTTACAGAAACATTGACTGCTAACATAGTACCCAATTTCAAATACTGCCCAGTTACATCGGTGAATGTTGAACGGTACATGTCCACTTATAAAAATATTTTGAGAGATCGAAGAAACAATCTTACTATTGAATATTTGGAACAGTACCCGATTGTTTAAGTTTACAAAAGTAAAAAAAAAGGATTATATAATTGTTAATTATCGAATTTATAAATATGATATTCAACTACTTGCTAATTGCATACTGATTTTGAAATTAAAAAAATCTAAAAATGACTATTTTTATATTGTATAATGTTGCATGTAATCCGGTCTCTAATTATTACTTTAGTGTTTCACTCCTAAACGTCCGAAACGAAACAGCATTCAAAACAGTGGATGGATGCTGTGTACTCTGCACAAAGGACTCAAGCATTTTCTAGGATGCAAAAGGGATTCCTTTTATCGATTACCTTCAAAACAGTAAGACAATATTTGATAAATATTTATGACACTACCAGTTGGATTAAAAAGGTGAGAAGATACCTGAATTACAAAAGGAAGACAAGACATTTCATTATAACAATGCATCTGCCCACAGAAGTGCTTTGGCACAAGGAAAACTTAGAAATCGTTAGTGCGATTGTAAATATGTACATTGTACACCCTATCACCAAATTGTGCTCCCATCTAACTCCCACCTATTTCTAAATATATAAAATTTACGGCTGGAAAACGTTTCGAGTCAAAAATGGCAGCAGCCGTATATGGGTATTTTTCAGGTCTCTCAAATTGCACGAGGAATGAACCAATTCACTGGGAAAGCGTTGGAACAAGTGCATTGGAGCTGCATATACATATAAAGGCATATTGGATGTAAAAATGACTTGCACTGCCACAGCGCTGGCTGAGGCGAGCGAGCACCGTTGTCCAGACCGGTGCTTTGCACCGTTGCACGATCTAGCCAGTCTCCTCTCTCCCACGTGCCACCGCCACATGCTCGCTCCAACGCCACTTATAACTGTACTTATAGAAACAGATAGTGTCTCATGTGTAACCTCAAATGTAGTAGTTATATTGGTGTAAATGGGAAAGGAAGGGAAGGGAAGGGAAGGGAAATTGAAACTGTACCACGAAGCCAGTCTTACAAGGGCAAGTGAATATTAGCATTCCTGATCGTCTATTGAAAACATACGGTAAGGCTGCCTAGAGAAAAATAATCTCGGCCAAACCTGGAATATCAATCTGAAATTAGCCAATGGCAAAACTTGTTTTGCTTATGATATATTAAAATGTATGCAACATAAGGAATTTGTCGTCATATCTTTACCACAAATGCTATAGCATTATCTCTTCTGGACGGTTTATGGACTATGACTAAGTTAGAATCAGGAAAATTTTTCACAAGTCTGTAGCAATGAATAATCTTGCAAAACGCCTGGTTTCTACTTCAGTAAAAAGACAGGAATAAAATACGGAACAAGCCATTTTTAGCGTGCTATAGCTAGAAAAGAAATGCCAAAAAGCATTTCCCTGATGGTAACACGACATGCAACTTTAAACAATGCCTACATAAACGGAGATCAATTCCTTATTGTCACCAAATTTCCATTTATTGGCGAGATAACTTGTTCCAACGCTTGGCATAACATGATGTAAGATGTTACTATCCTAGAAGCACTACGCAGATATACGTGACTGTGACAGATCATGTCTGATATGATTTTGCTTCCCACTCAAATTCCGTTATGCTTCACCTGCGCTTCTATAAATAGTCAAGGATGACTTTCTGTTCGCATTCGTTTGATAACGGTACAACCTCAAAAACAGTGTTACACCGATAAAACTCTTAAGAAATTTATTTAGAGACGACTTAGACACGGGTGAGAATTGTTATAAAGCAAAAAAAATTAATTTATTTGTAGATTTTAGCAACAAAACATATTTTTAAAATTACCCGTTAATGTTTTTTGAAGAGCATACCTTGTGATGCTTTTTCTGTTCATATAAACAGCAAGCTGTTCAAAACTTATATTTCCGGTGCACATGAAAGATCTGATTTCAAAAAGTAATGTCTTAAAAGAGACGTCTCATAATCTATTATTATAACTTGTGGTTTTCTATCTCCAATTGTAAACTGTTGTAAAAATGGGTCTTCTGTCTTTCTTTATCTTGGGGGAGGGAGCGTGGGGGGGGGGAGACCACACGATTGGAATCGACAAACTGGAGGTCCCTGAAGCTGAAGTATTTGTTCTCAATTTTTTTTGTCTGTTCGGACGCCATGGGAAAATCACTCAATAGGTTTTTACGGGATATTCGGTTGAGAAAAGGTGAGCACTGATGGACAAACGAGAGTATATACAACTTCTATTAAGCTGTAGTCATATATTCCTAAGAGTGATACTGATCTCAACTTTCCAAAACGTTGATTGTATAAGGGGAAAATTCTTATTTTAGAATACTTTGAAAGACATTTTTACTGTAAATATAAAAGCATCTATTTGTAAGACACAATAACATTTGGGTACGAAAGCACTGGGTCAAGTCACAAACTCCCCATAGTGCGTGTAAAATGATGAAAAATGACACTGTTGGTGATGCGTCTGACGGATGGGGATGTGTTTGGGAAGATTAGGCAGGCCTGAATGGGCCGGTACCGTGTTTTGGCTTCTTACTTCCTCGATCAGTTCATTCACAGTGATCCAAACAAATGATACTTACATAATGGGAAAGGGAAACCACTCTAATCCCAAATCCCAAAACAGATGGCATAGCAGCTGCTGGCGATTATGTAAATCATTAATGACATCCACGAAGAAACTGTGGCTTATCTTCTGAAAGATAATTCATTCAGATCAGCACCTCTGGCTACGAACATTAGACCTTGGTAGAATAACATATGGAGTCAACATGTCATTCCTGGTAAGGCAATTCTTTGGTGGAAATTTCCATTTCGGTTTAACCTCACACACCAAGAGAACAGAAGTTCGGAATTTTCTTATTGCAACAGTATGGTCGGTTCTGAGTGCACAAAAATTACGAGTTCCAAACAGCAAAAGGTTATGTATAGAAAAATTCTCAATATGATATTACCAATGACGTTTTAAGTTCCGCTCAAGCTATGACTGTGAACAAAATAACTACAGTTTTATGGCTGATTTGCTTTGATGACGCAGCTGTAGGGTTTTGGCCTCACAAATTTTTATATCTGCAGTACCAATTTGAGACTCTTGTATCTCGAACTTTTTTAATAAGAAAATCGCCGAGTTCTATAAAATTTCACTGTAAGAATGGTAAGCTCCATATGGGTTTCCACTGTTCAAAACTCCGTGATAACAAAAAAAAAGCTCTGTTAGTCGAGTACTACAGCCCTGGCCCCACTAAAATTTTGACTACTTTCTTTCTAGGTTACCAGACAGCTCTAATAACCAATAGAGCTGTAAGAATAAAAAAAGACTGGCAGGAGTTACTTCCCAGTTTGGTTTGCGCTTCCTAATTTAATTTTAACCCTACTTGGTACAGTCCAATACGTATGTTTCCTCTGGTAACAAACAGACGAATTTCAGTACAACTGTACAGAACTTAATTTAGCTGTAATGACGCATAGTTACAAGTTATTACTAATATTCACACTGTGCAAAGGATTTTAATTGTAAATTTTATTTAGATAGTACATAACCACTGGTTTATTACACGTAGCAACTACACATCTTTTAACAACTTAGCCCTTTTTTAAAACTGCTTTATTTATTTATTTATCAATCTTGTTCCATGGATCCCTGCTGAGGAAGTACCTCTGGGATGTGAAACATGTCATTTATCTGGGTCATATTCTAGTTTACTGTTTCTCAGTATCGATAATCTATAAACATGAAATTTATAATTGAACAAATGCTACTACTTAAAGCAGTATTTCTATCGGTTAAGTTTAACAGCTTCGATATTAAAAACTTGCAAAAAGCAGTAGGTACGAAAGGAAATTTCCACCGAGTTTCAAGCTCCAGCGCAATTAATAACCTAATTTAGGCCTAAATACAAGGTCATGTGAATAAAAATTTACAGTAATGACTTTCAATATAGCAAGAATAAAAGAGCTAATTTACAAAAGTTCATCTCACAGAGTCATTAGGGACCAAATATTACGGCGAACGAAAATACCGAAAAATGAAGTATAATTGTAAGGAAAGATGTTGGATGTTATTCAGCCGCTATCGTTTTAACTTTTCTAATTTTGTTTGCTAGAACAAAACATGGCTATTAAAAGAAAATGGAGAGGGAAAAGCCGTGCAATGGTTTCATTCGCACGAGTGTGGTTTGGCAGTTATTTTAATTACACTACATAGATGACAACGGTCGTACGCTGGCTCCGCAATGAGAGAAATAGTGGCGCTTTGCAGGATATATAGCACACAGATGCTTATCAGATCCTAATACTGACGATAAACTACACACATGCAGCACAAATAATCCCACACTAAACGCTAAACGGTAGCCGATCACTAAACGCCGTGAATACGTATATGCGACCTCAAATAGTAACGGTATTACGTACAAAGAAATGCATCAGTGATATTCAACCTCCCGCAACCTCTGCTACTATCAAACGCACATTTAGATACATTTACTGTATCGCGATCCAAACTTGACCCATTAATAGTGTATAATATTCACACAGCAACTTCCTCTAACCACCTTTTGTAGTAAAACGTTGGCTGCATTGCTAAATGCCTTAAAGCAGCAAAAATGGGAAAGGTAGTCCGCAGGCAGAATATTAAAAATTTCATTCTACTCGAATTAAAGATATCACAAAAATAAATTACCGTAAATTGATCACATTAAATTCATACAGTATTCATATTGTATAAGTAATAAGCGAGTGTATGTTGTAAGCTCTAATCCTATAAGCCAAACTTTCTGAAAGCTATGACTATTTCAGCAACCAGTATAAAATCTGGAATTTCCGGTATATGATTGTATTATTGCTATAATAATCTATTTACAAAATAAGTAACAATTCGGCATAAAAATGGCGGTGTTCCTTTAATGATAATTTTATGAGGATCTAGCAGTATGTGTAGATCTTTGTACAGTTGTTAATAATGGTACCGTACAAGTGGTTTATAGAATTATTTTGGACATTTTACTTACTGGTCCTCGAGCTGAAAAAGCATTGAGAAGTGCAGCCTTAGAATATTAATGTATCAGGCAGTACAACATGCCTGCTTCTTGCATAATAATTTAATTGGATTGGAGCCGGTGGCAATTTCCCCACACGCCCATGTTTCCCCTTTCCCATACCAGGCCAAAAGGACAACTATTCCTAGGGTCGTTCTCATTGCGAAGATGCCCAGATTCATTGCTCTGCCGTTTCAGAATGTATACAGTTTTCTTTTGTTCTAAATATTTTATATTTTTCCTCTTCCTCCTTTGATACACGAAATGAAACACCATGTAAAGTTCTTCATGTATAAGTTGGATGTTGTGGACCATTTTCAATGATGACTGACAATGTAGTGGAGTTTTTCGTTCGTTTATTTGTTTACAAAAGGCGTTTCACTTGATTCGCTAAACATCTTACCAATATTCAACCCTAATTGTCGACAGCGAATATGATGCCATCTGAGTTAGCTTACATTAATACAACGTGTATATATGAAAATCAGGAGTCCGTTACTTCACTGCCGTATAACGAAAACTGAACAACATTTGTTTATCTGAAAAATTACCCACGCTTTGCAATAACTTCAAAAGCTGTGTGTACAACACCAAAGAGATTGGAGAGGAACCAAGAAACAAGCGCTTCCTTTACGCCCGTGAAGTAAGGAAATCTCTCACAGACGTCCTACTTTCTCTGCCCTCTTGTCTTCCGCCACACACACTGAATGTATGAGAAGACCAGACCCTATAGTTTGAAATGATGGAGCAACTGCACGTTTAGCACTAATGCCCTAAGAATTTCTGTAAACACTTAATGTTAACAATATAGCTCCATGAAACAAATTGGTCTTATACTTAGGTATACAGGGTGTTACAAAAAGGTACGGCCAAACTTTCAGGAAACATTAACGGAGTGTTTTTATGTTAGTTTTTAATTATCGCCACAAAGTAATTGAGTTATCTTAATCTAATCAGCATAAACATTCACGTTCATGTGACTGATTTATTTTTTAACTGAACCTTTTGCAAATCATACACAAAGATTAAAGTTACTCGATAATTCAGTAACTGTTGCGTGAAAAAGAAATCTTACCCAACTAACACAAAAAAACTTTCGTTCCATTTTTATCAGGAAATCGCCAAGAGGTTCAATCAGCAAGTTAAAAGCTTACGTGTAGTTTGATTTACATGACAATTGTCAACAAAATCATTCAAATTAAGAATGGTGATTAAAGCAAATAAATGCAGTAAAAACGTCTGCGGGCTGCAGTAAAAGACAATTGTTCCGATGTAGGCCTACTTAAGTGTAAATGCCACTTAAAAAATTACAATAAAATATTACGAAAAACTTTTGGGAAATGACTCAGTAAATACTTAAACAAGCAGTGTTAGTGCAAACAGATAGAAATAGCTCTTAGATCATAAATATTTACCAATCAAGAAAATAAACTTCTCACAACCTCATTCCCTTTTTGTTTTATGAACCAGCTACCATGGACTTTTCGAGTTGGTTAGCCTACCTTCATTAAAGCAGCGCGAAGGTTTTTGAAGATTCTGACAGAACAACAAATAGGGAAGCTGAGATCAACATATCTTATTAGCAGTCCTAAAAACTCGCAATAGTTCTACGCCGTGAACTATGAAACTCGGTTACGGTAAGGAATGCTGAATTTTTATCACAGTAATTTTAAATATTAAACTTTATTAGCCATTAACAAAGACCTACCACATCTTCGGTATACTATCTCAACACTAGTCTCCTATTATAAAGAAAATATTTTTATCTACGGTACGAGGAACACATATCAGCACTGCCTACAGATAAAATTCGTACTTGCATTAAATAAATGTTGGTCTGCGGTTAATACGATGCACAAAGTGAGTTGACACACTTTAAAAGTGGATACAATTTCCAGGGGTACACTTATCACTTTTCAGCGTACAGGTAACGAAAAAATCACAACTACGGATCGACCAGCCGACTAAAAAGCTGGAAAACGAGTAACCATTCTTCAGTAAAGCTACGGATTAACTAACTGAAATAGCTGTGTAACTTTAACACTAATTAACAACAGTTAACTACAGTAAATAATTTAACTATAAGTACACACACTGCAACTAAATCAACAAGTAAATCTTAATGAGCATTGGATAAACAGACATTAAAAACAAAAAATATTCCAAGCAACACAAATGTTCAGATAGCACGTGTCAATTTCACAGACGCAGTTACTGGGCAGATACTGGGAGCCATCATGTAGCTACGTGTCGTGTTTAAGAGTTCGGCTCCCCTATCAAAGAATAAGTTTGTAAACAATAAATGATACTACCACGAAACACATCAGGAATACTCGATAAAATTCTGCTAGTTTTATTTAGCAAAATTATACATAAAACTGGTAGTAAAGGAAGAAGTCAACACGAAGTATTGTAAATCAGTGTCACTTATGAGATAGCCCACTTCCCCCCCCCCCCCCCAAAACCAAAATGTTATCGGAGTAAATAAATGGCAAAATGCATGCATTCATCGAAATATCGAACTTCAGAATTCTGACTTGGTAACACTACAATACTAAGATGATCTAACTTGTCTAAAATAATTTAATTATTGCAAACTATTTTCCTAAACCTAACAAAATTCTAAGTATACGGCTCTGGCGAAAAAAAAAAATCTTAATACTCCCCCACAAGGGTAAAACTGTATTTCCCAGTATTAATGAAGAAACTATTATAACAACAAGTTTTTAATATTTCCGCTAACTACACAAAAGATCAAAACACTCCCACCATTGTAACTTTAATCTATTTTGTATACGCATATGCAGGGAAAAACGAAAACCAAATCATTGAGAAATTTTGCGAAAAACGAATGCAACAAAACTTCGTATCCTTTCCTATATTTCTAGGCTGGCGAAAATTTAAATTTTATTTTATATTTAATCAACTTCAAAATTTCATGATTAAAAACAAATACCAGGCTTATCTTTTGTATGAATACTGCGCTATAAACGTTTTCTAAACATTCTGACCGATTATATGGAAGTAGTGGACGTAACCTTTATTTCCCTTATTAACCTGTAAAATGTATTCCACTGTTACACCAGGTAGGCTATATCGCAAAATTTTGTTTTTTAAACATAATTCAGCGGTACACCGCAAAAACTTTCATATTATTGCACATCAATAGTCAGCGTTCTTTATGGTGCGTATGCAGTTGCGAGCCGCTTGTGAACGGCTCGTTCACAAGATAGGAAACGGGATATGGAACGCCAAACGAGCTGCTCACGGCGATTCCGAGGACGGTTATTCCGCAAACACAAAGGAGTTTCCACTCCGCACTGAGACTGCGTCGTGTACTCCAGTAGTAGTTCTGATTAACTTTTTTTTAAATGCAATTTTATTACGGATTTGTCTGAGGAGAATGTAATCAAAATGATATTTATAAGCATAAATCTTAAATTTCGGATCTTAAACGAAAGGGCATTAGCAAAAATAAATAAAATATTAAGCTTGGAGGAAAATAGAGCTTAAGAATATTGTGATGATGAATATCAGATGGTCTGCTTGTTGGATTTTTACCAGTGTGAGAAAACGAAAGTAAAAACTAGTAATGGAATAGGAAAAGATAAATTTATAAACTGCCTTTAACAGTCTAGAAGAACATAAACAACATAACTACTTATTTGATCTGATACTTGAATACGAAAATTATTTCCTGTATGGAAAGGTGAGGTACAATCTCCCGTAATAGACCCTCAAAATCAGCGGGCGATGTTAGGGTGAACTTCTATTTTCCGTCATATGTTTTGTGTCTATATACAAGTCGGTGCGCCAACAATATCGCCGAATTCTCTTCTTCTTGGACAACTTAGAAATCACTAAAGCCGCACCACTCATCAACAACATCGTGCGAACATATGATCATGCCATGACGGAATGTTAAACGATACTGCAGGAGGTTTGGGGTTCATCCTTCTTTCCGTTGGATAGTTGTTAGTTTATTATGAAAGGAACGGTTCACAAGCGACTCGCGGACAGTCCTGCTAGCAAATGTATATTTAATTCCCTTTAGCAATTCCACCTAGAAAAACTTACTTTCGTATAGCTTAGTCGGGCACATTTCATGAGAAAATGGAAGAATGTAATTGTCTATGACATAACTGTAATAATATTTGACTGCAAGAATATAGAAACTGAAGTTGATATGAAACTTGCAAATAACCTCACAGTAAACGCACCTTTCAAAAGATGTTCCTCAATAAACTTAACAGCACTGACGGCTCTAGCGCAATCACTGGGACTCATCACGGAATTGTCGTTGCACATGTTCGTTTGAAGCTACTATTTCGTATATGTTGCTCTTAGAGCTGTAAAATATATAGATACCTCAAAAACGCTGTACCGGGAGCGACTGGAAGTAACGTTATGGCGAAGTATAATGATCAAGCACACGTTCTTTGAACGATATTATTTGGGAATATGTTGCTATTAAAATAATAAATATGGAAAAAATTACACCCTGAAAAAAAAAAAGAAAAAAAAAAAACTTTGAACCGCAAGCGAACGTTAGTTGCCTTATTTACGTACACACATGGGACGTCCAACGATAATAGGTACTTCATTGTCAAGAAACATATCCAGTATGCTACGTCGGAGATGTTAATATTCTAAGGCATTTATCAAAGTAGGTTGCGGCAATATTAACGTAGCTTATGTTTAGGTTGAAAGTGCAGCAATATCCTTGTTTCAGCATTAGGTCGAAGGAATTTAGCTTTTATAGTTGACATGCAGCCTGTACCAAAATGGCGTTTGGTTCTTGTTGTTAAAGCATAATTCGCTAGAAATTTGGATTTACTAAACACTTAAGTTATGATTTTCAAGCAGAATCATTAGCGGCACTTGTGGATAGGTTGGAATGTAGCCTGGACCAAAATAGACGCTTCCTTATGTAGTTTAATGGACTTGAAATTTTGTTTTTATAATGAAGTTGGTTTGGTTTTCGTCGTTGTTGGTCAATGATGCAATTTGTTGCACGTATATTAGCATCGCTGGAAGTCGCATATGCCAGACAACAAATGGCGTCTTCTCATCGCTTTGCGTGAAGTTGGTGCATTATACACTATCTTGATGGGTGTAATAGAAACATATTACTAAATAATATACTCGAAGGAACTATAGCTTTATCATTACACATCGCTATATGCCTTCTCCCAGTCACTCGCCATCTTACGTGATGGAACTATCTGAGTGGAATTTGAGAGGATGGATATATTTTACAGCTCTAAGAGCAACATATATTAAATAATATCATACGACGAACGTGTGCAACAGTTTTCAGACCAAAACGACAACTCCTTGATGAGTTCCAGTGATTGTGCTATCACCATACTGACAAGCGAGTAAAGAACTGGATTAATCACTGGGGACTTAACACATCTCCTTTAGTAACCAGAGTTGACATGTGCAGTAGTGAATGATAGAAGGTAAAGGAACAAAGGATGCATGTACGGCTGAATTTCTGAGAGAATTTTTTTCTGGTCTATACAGCGTTAGCGGTAATTGTGAACCTGTTAGCACGGATTGAATTATTGTATGTGATCTAACATAACAATAAAGGGGGCATCCACAAATTACGTGAGGTGTTTTTCCGGATTTCTGGACCCCCCCCCTCCCCCTTGGTGAGATTTCGTGAGATCTGGCCGGACCCCCCCCCCCCCTCTGGTGAGATCAGGTCCGTGAGAACCCCCCCTAGAAATCGCACTCGAAACTTTTGTAGACCTCTTTTTTTTTTTTTTTTTAGGTCACACCCTAACTTTTTCACGAAATACCCTCCTAAAATCGACTTAGGCGCAAATTGTAGACCTTTTTTTTGGCTCTACTATCCCCAAATTTTTCGCAAAATCTCACGTGAGATTTCCGTAGACCCCCCCCCTCCCCCCTGGTGAGATTTGGTGAGATTTCGCCGGACCCCCCCCCCATTTCACCTCACGTAATTTATGGACGCCCCCAAACAAATATAAGAGTGACGGGCAAGAACGCGTAAAAAAAAAAGCAGAACATGTTATTACGGACTGAATCATTGTACGTGATCTAACGAAATAATAAGCGAATACACGAATGCAAAACAAATTGCTCAAGAGAATATGCCTATATAAAACGAGATAATTTTCATCGTCGACATTGCGCGCCAACAACTAATTCACGATTGGTGTGACAGACGAGTCGACAAGACATGTCGTAACCTTGACTGCGTTCGCAAGAGGCAAAGAACCGCCCACTGATATGGCGACCGGTCTCGCGCAATAACAGAAGCGCCGCAAACCCGATATTAAATCCGGTGCTCGTACTCGACTCGACCCACTTGCGGGCAGGGGCAGGCGGCATGTGTCGCTAACCGGCTTGACCTACTTACCCGCCAACTTGCCATCAACTGAGCTGTACTTACCACGTTCAGTGCGTAGCTCCATCATATCCAACATCACAGATGCTCAATCCTATGGTTTGCACACTATTACACTCGGTCAAACATCTGCACCACACTTTTCGTCGCACTGAACTCGGAGAGATAGCTGTAACTCCTGAAGGGATGGAGGTTGTCATCCAGGAATGTGCGTGATTTACAGAATTCGTGCGCTAGAAAATCTCATTTCTCACGAAGCACATATATTCCCAATCAGATAATGCTCATGCAGCAATCACGGGCTTCAGTAGACGAGAGCACACATTGGAAAATTTGGTCACGTGAACACGATCAGCCATACAAATGCGCACTACACGCACAAGTGGAATATAGCGCAGTGTAACAATGTTACGATATCTCTGTAATATCACTCATGTCATTAGCTTTTCTTGAACGTCTAGAAATTCAGCAGAACGCTTAGAATAACACACAAAAAGATTTCAATAGCCGCACTGAAGATGGCGAAACTCAGTGGTATGTCAAGCTGTTCAAAGTGCCGTTATCCGCCTCCAAGCGGTTCTGTAATCTTCAACACTGTAACTGTACATACATTTAGTCCGAGTTATAAAGATGCATCCACACTTTTCCTTCACTGGTACGAGAGTTGCAATGAAGGAACTTTTCCTAGAGATCAATATACACCAGATCACTGTATGTGGAAAACCCATCAGGAAACTATAATACGAAGTTTAATCTTGTCACGTCACTCTAGAAGATTCATTGGTGTTTAAGACGAAAGCTCCTAAAGCATAATTTCATTTCCAGTCTTGCTGCGTGACAGACGATCTCCCTCAGGCTGCGCAGAGAAATTTCTGGGTGCTGTCCGAAACAGTTTAACTCTACACGACGGAAAAGTGGATCGAGCGACCAGTATCGGTATTCTGTGCGGTCGAGGGGAGTTGCTGGGTGGAGATCACAACTAGTTGGGGAGAGAGCGCGACTGGGAAAGGACTAGCGCAGCGACGATGTTCTCCCCGCGGCCGCTCGCCTCCGACTGACTGACCTTCGCTCGTCTCGCAGCGCCGCGCCGCGACGGCAGCGCGGAATCAGGCCACGAGGAGAAATCTGCGAACGAGGCCAGCTATAGAGCCGTGCTGCGCAGCCCGGCGACTCCGCTCGGCTCGCTTCGGACCTGCTCGCTGCCACTCGGAACGTCTCGCTCTTCCGGCCGCCGCAAGGAGCGCTGCCTACGCGCTTGCTGACGATCTTACGTACGGTACTTTCCTTTGTGTGATAAAGGCAAACTGGATTAAAATCACTGCCTGCCGACCAGTAACAGAAAGTGTGTGTCATGTCCATTTATTACGGAATGTTTGTGTACTACTGACGACCGTGACTGATTTCAGTTTCTGGCTAATCGACCTCATTTCCAAACTCGTTTGTATGGTGCTACATGCTTTCGTCTTCTTTCAGCTTGCTGCAGAAGCACTGTTATGTCACAAATCATGCGAAGCAAAAAATGCATTGAGGCTAAATAAAAAGCGATAAAAGGGCGCAATTAGTTTGACTAGAACCACATTATTTAACAAAAAATAATTGGAATAAAACTTTGTGGCTTTAATACCTAACGACAAGAAAATAGTCCAGAGTTGATTTGCATTACTGCTGTCAGTACCAAAAGTATTGCGCGCTCCAATTCATCGAACAGGTCTACTAGCGTAATAGAATTAAAAACAGAAATCTGCAAAATACTTTGAGTGTTATATTGTATCACCTCCAGTGTTTTATGCTCATGACATTCTTGGGCAACAAACATTACCGTCCTCCCCAACAACTGCAACACTCTCACTAAGCATTTCCATATTCTAATTACAAGATTAGAACATCATGCTAGTCATACACTTTTGAAATAAAATGTTTTATGGGATGGTATCCGTGCGGGAACTTTCAAAACAACGAACTACCGGGAACATGAAACTGCTAATAAGCAAATTATATTATGTGACTAGTAAACATGTCACAGTTGTTGGTGCAAACTAGGGATGTACCGCGTGAAATCTTACCTCCGCTTCCGCAATTTTTAATGCGGATGTATAGCGGATGTTTTGTTTATTCTTTTCTGTTTATACGAGATTCTGCCCATCGTCGCTTAACTAACAACAACCTGTTTGTTTTGTTCTTG
>JARYHS010007512.1:0-20000 GCA_031002005.1 Vandiemenella viatica
GAATTATCAGAGTATCCTGTATATATATATATATCGGTTAATGTTTTATTTTATTTGTTTCCTGGTTTTTGTATTTTTACGCGTAATTTTTGCCGTTTATTCGAGTTTGACGAGGATTATTGTAAATATTGTATATAGGATGTCGAAAACAGTGTGTATGTGTGTTATCTCTGAACAGTAAACTGTGAGTGTAGTGAGAGGATGCTTGTCAGTTAGCCCGAAAAGAAAATATGGCGAGCGCGGGAAAATCATGGAGGAAGGAAGAGAGGGGCGGCGAAATACCAACAAATCTGTGAAGCCGCCTGTAAACACTCAGCTCCTACTGCGCATGCGCGGCGGCCATAATAGATACCCCAAAACATTGCGCTGTTTGTACTGTGTTTGCTGCTGTGAATATTTAATTTTCTAATATCCCAAAGCCAGCTTGTGTTGCATAGGGTTTCACAAACAGTTCAGATAGGAAACAACCTGGAATAACGTTTCACAAATAAGTCGCATTGTAATTACTGTTCTTGAAGTGTTTGACAGGTAACTGCAAGATTAGGGCCTATCGCTATAAATTTATTCATTGTTCTCAATAGGATGATGTCGTTCTCAAATTGTGTAGACAATCAGCATATGTTATTACTTTGCACATAAATGGCTAACCTTATTGTAAACAAGTGTTGAAAACCTAATTTAAGCGGGTCAAGTTTACATCGCGATACAGTGAATATGGTATTCTGCATTGTTTAGTCCAGTTCAGTTTACACTGAAAGTGTACGAGGTAATTAATTGTGATAAATTGTGCTGTGCGAACTACGAAACGTGATGAAGCAAACGTTGCTGTTACCAGAAGTGTAGTTCGCGATGCATTTCATGTGTTTAGGTGTGTTTACATAGTTTGATTTTGTAGCAGCAATATTGATGGAAATGTGGGTAGGTAGAAATGCAGCCTGTACCAGAAGAGACAAACAATTTACTTATTATTAGTTGTTAGTAATTTCATGAGCACCATGTTAGTGACACAACGTGTATCACGTATCGCGATGTAAACTGCTCCCACTTAAGCTTCTGACTTTTGGAGGGCATATCTCGAGAACTAAACGAGTTGTAGAACATTTTTATTCTTTACTTTCAATTTATATCGTCGTGTTTCTTAAGAATCTATCATCAAATTTTTCTTCCGAATTTCAATCCAAAACATTTCACTTTTGAGACAGTATATCTCGAGAACTAAGCAGGATATAAAAAAAAAAAAAAAGATTATTCTTCATTTTTGATTTGTCTCGTAGAATTACATAATAATCCATCATCAAATTGTGATGCCACGGTTGTCTTATGATTCCCTTGAGGGTTTTTGTGCCTATTCCCCGTGTTTCTACGGCAATGCAATATGGCGACCTACCCACCCTACTACTCTGTACCCGGCTTCACTCCAGTCCGTGGTGAAGGTCCCTTGCATCCCCTCCACTCTCTTCCTTCCTCCATGGGGCAAATGAGTGGCGCCTCGCTCATATTGTTGTGGACAGTGGATTATGGCTGTGCTTGAGAGGAGGTTGTTGAAATTAATGTACAAGGCGACTGAAATGTTGTAAAAGTGAAAGTTAATGTTCAATAAAGCAAGTTGTGAAACAGTGTTTAGTTAAGAAGAAGAAGAGTGAAACAAAATTCAAATGAGATTTTAATGTTTTTCTTGATGAAACGTAATGAGAAACGCACGGATTTCTTCGATGTTAGTAACTAACCTATAGGTGGCGTTCTGTGATGAAACGAGAGTAGAAGAAGGAGCAATATATATATAAGTTACTTACAAGGTTAGTTTTGGAGCAATATACCCTCTGTCCCTCGATTTTTTAATTGCGGAATATACGAGCAGATTCAACATTAGTTCTGTTGCAAATTCATCATTGAGCGACTGTGCGAAAACCACATCTAAGGACTTCTTTTATTTTCTAGTAAATCAGATACACAGTTTTCTCGATTTTTTTTATTTCTTATGGTTTTACGCCACATCGACGTCTGGTCATTAGGGGTGGCAAAGGATTGGGGAGATGGAACAGGAAGTAATTCAGCCATAGCCTCACGGTATTTGCCTGGAGTGATTAGGGGAAACCATACAAAGTCGAGATCTGTATGGCCGGAAGGGGACTGGCGTTCTCCGGAATGCGAGGACAAAACGTCACCGCACACCCACCAGCAGTGATCTCGAACCTACCGATTTTTCGGTATTTCTACCGATATGGAGTCTGAACTACCGACATGTAACGATTTCTGAGAATACAAGGAAAATTTCCAGATTTTTTTTTTTTTTTTACCTATTTTATATTTTCAAGATGGTAGACATTTTTGTTCATGTTTTACGGGAAATTATTCGATCGATTATATGATAAGTAGTTATCTACTGCTGAATGTTCCCGATATATTTTGGAGAATACCCTGGTGCCCCACATTTTCGACATTTTCAGTGGGTTCTTGAACTAATTTAATAATATAAACGAGAATTTGGATTTTATTAGTTCATTAGTTTTCATCAAATTTTCTCCGAGAAGAAAAAATGTCAGTCGACAAATCGAGTACAAGAGCAAACAAAATAAAATAAAATAAAAATAAAAAAATTGAATACAAATTAAACAGGGTAAAAACATTTCATTATTTTCAATTAAGTACCAGTACTTACATTGTTATTAGTCTCGTTTGTTGTGGAGCATAATCTACCATTTACCATTATGGAGCACCTACCGAAACTGATACAATTCGATTCAAAAATTTTCGACGACGTAAACTCACGCCATAATTTATCAGATTAAAGGCAAAGAAAGTTTTGATAATTTATGAGAAGATCTGCGGCAAAATCAGTTTTCGCTTATCGCTGACGAATCTAGTGATCTCAGCACAACCAAACACTTGTGCTTAGCCGTGAGATACACAAAAAGCATCGCAGCAAAGATCGCCTATAGAGCTTCCATTAGAAGCTACTGACGCAGTGTTCTTATTTGAACAAATTGTAAACGTTTTTTTTTAGAAGCAATGATATTCCATACAAAAAATAATCTAATGGGTTTTGTATCTGATGGGTCAAATGTAATGGCGTGGTTTAATAATTCTGTTGTAACATTGCAACAAAACGACATTCCCAATATTTCTATACTTAAGAGCATATGCCATTTATTTCATCTTTGTGAACCAAATACTTCTGCCAAACTACCACGCAAATGGTGGTTGTTTGGGTTGTATTTTTTTCATATACCCATTTTGGATACAAATACCGATACAGTAGAATCTCGGCGAGTCAAACCTCGAAAAGTCGAAAACCTCTGCCCCTCGAAAGAAACCTTTGTGCCCTTCCCTTGAAGTCCCAAAACCTCCGTTACTCGAAATTTGAGACCTTGATAAGTCGAAATAATCAGTATTTACCTACAAGATATTTTCTCTCTATAACTCGAAAACAATATATTTGACCTTCTATATCTCGGAAAAAAAAGTAAGGGACCGTGCAAAATCTACGTGGCTCGGTGAGGGGGGTAGGGGTTGGCTGGATGGCTACGCTGGGCTACGTGGGGGGAGGGGGGGAGGGTTGCGAGCCAGACCACGTAGCTTTCATTTCATAACATTTTTCACAGTTAAAATGAGGAACAGAACTCACAACAGCATGTGAATATTTATTTTCCTCAGTTAATTATTTCCGCATGTAATTTACAATAGTCTGACAAGAGGAAACAGTACAAAATGTCGTCTGGAATCAAAAGGAAAAAAGCTACGTGCTACGTGGGGGGGGGGGGGGGGGGGGGGGTAGAGGCAAAAGCCACGTAGAACTACGTGGGAGGGGAGGGGGGTTCACAGAAGGGCAAAATGGAGCTACGTGGATTATGCACGCTCCCTAAGGTATGGACTTTAAGAAAATTACGGCAATACATTCTTAGAAGTAATTGACAAGAAAATTGGTAAAGAAAAAAATTCTATTGTTCATTGATAAATATACTGTATAAAATGACATTTCACAAATCAGGGCGCTAATGCTAATGACCCCGTCGTCGACGCGTCCTTAAGCCCCAACAACAACATTTCACAAATCAAAGCAGTTAAAGTTCAAGACCAAGGTATCATTAAAAACTTCACTAAAAAGCAACTGTACCAAACGGAAGTAGTCTAGAACATGTTGTATAATCTGGAAGAAAATATGAGTTCTACTATGGTCGTGTTGCAACGCATGATAAATGGTGACAAAGCGTAGCGAAATGTGTTAGTATCTGACGCAGGAATATCTTTTTAGGACCTCGTTAGGTGCGATGATGAAGTTATCACTGCTGGATCGTTATCTGATGACGCAAGTATGGATTAAGCTGCTCAAAAAACCAGAAATGTAGATGACGTAGAAGACCCAAGTAATTCACCGTACGTTCCACTGGATGCCAGCAAAGAGGCAAGAGCAGCATTGAATACATTAAGGTATTTTATAGAACAGTCCAGCAATGCAGAAGAAAACACATTTTTGGCTCTGTAGACTATTAATAATGCTATGGATATAGAATGCTCAAATTATATATATATAAAGATTTTTAATAAAAGTAGAGAATCACGAGAGACATGCATCAGTTAAAAAGGGTGTGAGACAAGGTTGTAGTCTATCCCCGTTAATATTCAACTTGTATGTAGAAGAAGCAATGAAGAAAATCAAAGAAAAATTTCCATGTGGCATAAGTTTTCAGGGAGAAAAAATCAGTATGCTACGATTTGCTGATGACATTGTCTTGTTAGCAGAGAGGGCTGAGGATATTGAGAAGTTACTGAATGACATGAACAAAATGCTGAAGGAAGATTTTGGACTGAATATAAATCAAAGTAAGACAAAAGTGATGAAATGTAGCAGAAATGATACCAATACTAGCAGATTAAATATAAAAATAGGATCTGATGCAATAGGAGAAGTGAGTGAGTTCTATTACTAGGAAGCAAAATTACAACCGATGGCCGAAGCAGGAATGATGTTAAAAGCAGAAAGCATTAGCAAAAAGAGTCTTCATGAAGAAGAGAAACCTTTTAGTATCAAATATTGATCTAGGAATTAGAAAGAATTTTTTAACACTCTATTTGTGGAGCACAGCACTTTACGGTAGCGAAACATGGACTTTAGGAATACCGGAAAGAAAGAAACTTGAAGCATTTGAAATGTCGTGCTACAGTAGAATGCTCAAAATTAGGTGGACAGACAAAGTAAGAAATGAACGAGTTTTGGAAATGATAGGCGAGAAAAGAAGTTTATGGAAGAAGCTTACAGGAAGAAGAGACAGGCTGGTAGGTCATATTTTGAGACATGCTGGATTGGTTAATTTGTTAGTGGAGGGAACAGTCGAAGGTAAGAACTGTAGAGGTAGACAGAGATTATAATATATGAAGCAGATAAGTGGGGACGTGGGTTGTAAGGGGCATGTAGAAATGAAGAGGTTAGCACAGGATAGAAAGGGATGGAGGATTGCATCAAACCAGTCGAAAGACTGACAACAGCAAAAAAATAAAACACAAAAAAATTAAATATTCAGTTTATGTTATCGCAAATGTGATTTTATGTTTACGTTTATCTACAAATTGTGTAGTCGCGAATTTTTATTTAGTTTACCTCTGTAACTCAATATTAGGAAGGATGGAATCTAAACCTTTACAGGTCGATCATGTAGACCCTACCTACAAAAACATCTGTACGTCATAGTACTTTGTAAGTCGCAACCTCTACAACTCGACTTCATCGGCGTCTCCCTTGAAGTTTCCGCTGTATTAGTGGGCAGCGCTACCGATTTCGCATTTTGAGGTTGGAGACCGCTGCCCACCAGGCCCGCTGCCGGCAGAGGCGGTGTGTTGGTGTTGGTGTGTTTTGTTTGAGTGACGAAGGACGACAGGTTGTGACGTTGACGGGCTGTGGGTGTGGGGCCAACATTACTGAGTGTGGGCTCGGTCGACAGCAGTCAACTCCATCTCATTGCCGTGAACTGTTTGTAAGCACTTGCGACTGTCTTTCGTTTAGCTTCTTACTTTTCATGTCACTTGAAATACTTGTTGTAAGTTTCTGTTGTATAGAATCTTCCCTATTGTCAGCGACGTCGTTTCAGTTCTCGCTGGGAACATCCTCGGGGAACTTGTCATCTTTTCTTCTCCCACCATCGTTTCGATCCACCCCTGGTATCGTCTTCAGGGAGAGTATCCTCTTTAGTACAGTGACGTTTCGATCTCCACCTGGAAACTTCTTCAAGGGGATTATCCTACTTTTACCTGTTACCAGCGATTAGATCAAAACCTTGGATCATCTTCGGGGTGATTATCCGTCTGCTGAATCTGTAAGAGAGTGGTGATACAAACAGAAAGGTATCTCACCTGACATGAAATTGGATGGACTGTTTTTCAACATACAGCGTACGCTGTTACAGGAATGGCATGAATAAGTTTTGTTCTGCATGACAAAGCGAACTTTCTCTAGTTAAACATCACGTTTCTTCACAAGCTTACATTTTCACGTGACTCAGTCCCTAGTCCTCATATTTGTTCAAATTCTTGCGTTCTTTAAAATTTCATTAGATTGTGTAATATCAGGTTCTAAAAAGCACTTTGTTTTCAATGTCGATGCTTTGTGGTTGTGCCTGTGTATTCCCCAGAAGCATATTTAGGCTCTCTTGATTCCTTGCTACGACGCACAGAGGTCCGGAATCGGAATGTAGTGGACATTCGAAACCAAAAAAATTGCTTTAGATAGCATTTGCTATGCTGATCAAAAATTCAATTTTTGATAGAAATGAATGCTTCACTCTTAAAATAAAAAAATGTATGGGTGGAAATCAATTTTTTTTTTCACGGCCCTATATCAAAGTGTCAAAGTCAAACCATATGCAATCATAAGTACCTATCTTACTTAATGTTACAACATAAACATTTCTTGGGTGTCCTTGCCGCTTTGACTACAGGGCGCAAGTGAATTTTATGGTTAAAAAATAGTGGACATTCTTACAAAAGTCATAAAATGGATCCAAAAAAAATTGAACATAGTAATTTTTGATCAGCACAGCAAATACTAACTAAAGAAATTTTTTTGTATTGATATTATTCGAATGTTCGTTATATTTTATACCCGAAATTCACTTGTGCCCTGTTGTCAAAGCGGCAAGGATACGGAAGAAATTTTTATGTTGTAATATTAAGTAGGATAGGTACTTATGATTGCATAAGGTTTGACTTTGACACTTTGATATAGAGCCGTGAAAAAAAAAATAGATTTCCACCCATACATTTTTTTTTATTGTTTTAATTGTGAAGCACTCATTTCTATCAAAAATTGAACATAACAATTTTTGATCAGCATAGCAAATGCTATCTAAAGCAATTTTTTTGGTTTCGAATGTCCACTATATTCCAATTCCGGACCACTGTGCGACGTATACAGGCTCTGATTGCAAAACATGTTAGAGAATTTTCACGGTCAAAGTGCATGATGCTGTAATTCTAGTAATGTGCTCCTAATCTGTGGAAGAAATTTCATTGTGATCACACGCCTTCGTCTTGGTAATACAATTTTCACAAATTGTAGTGTAATGATACCACATTGATAATTGATCCTCACCTTAACCAACTTTCATTCGTGTCATATACGATTTTTTGTTTAACAAATTTCATTCCTGCGAGTTGAAGCCTGGAAGGCGGACTCCTGAAGAGTCTCGAGGACTCTTTCCATCCGAACTAACCTACGGGAAGGGAATGGGATAGGAAGTTGGCCGTGGCATTACAAAGGAACCATCCCAGCATTCGCCTGGAGGGACTGCGGAAAACCACGAAAAACCGCAGTCAGGATGGGCGGGTGGATGTAAGCA
Source organism: Vandiemenella viatica (assembly GCA_031002005.1). Lineage (NCBI taxonomy): Eukaryota > Metazoa > Arthropoda > Insecta > Orthoptera > Morabidae > Vandiemenella > Vandiemenella viatica. The sequence continues at coordinate 7,830 of JARYHS010007512.1, forward strand.
TCGTCCTCCCACGAGGCGGGCAGCTGTAGCGTTACAAGAACCTTTTCAGTCAAAAGTGAAGGGACTGGGATAAGGAGCGGGAAGGAGTTCAGCCATGGCCTTTAAGAGGAACCATCCCGGCATTCGCGTGGCGCGATTTCGAGAAATCGAAATCAGGATGGCATATGATAGGGTCAAGTCTCACATTAAAGACCATAGATCCTCACCATACAAAAAAACAAAAAACAAAAAAACAAAAAAAAACGGGACAGATGAGATGGTGGTCCTCACCAGTTCGCGACGTAATTGTCGCGGATGCTAACCTTCCGAAGATATCAACCCCCTGCCAATCAAAAAATAGTAGGAACTACTTTATCCGCAATGGATAGTTGACCCCTACTGAACCGAATCGAAAACACTTGTCTCGTTTTACAGTGACACCTTGGGGGAATGTGACCTTCCGCCGATCGCTGTCATATATACTTTAGTTTTAGGTTTGTTCGCTGAGCCACGAGGCCGCTCGACGTGGTGGAAGCGGCCTCGTCGCAGGTGGAGTGGAGTCCTAATCTTAGCGCTCGTCTCGTCTCGCCGGCTGAACACCTGCTGAGTGGCACTGTCGCCTCTGGACATCTGCCCACAGCGCCGGCGGACATCTGCGTCCGCAAGCCCCGCCACGCCTCACTCGCCAGATACGGCGTTTCTTTTTTTGAACTGAAAACTTCTATAGGATAGTTAGGTGATGTTTGAACAGACGTAAATCTACTTTTCTGGTAGCTCAGTTGTTGAGGCGGTGGCTTTCAAAAAGTTCTCTTTTCTGGTCCGGGGATAAAATCCCCGTGGCCACAGGAGTTTTAAAGAGTTTGTTAGGGTCTTCTGTGGTTTAATTAATTAAATAATCCACCAGAAGGTTATGTCGAAGATGTTTGTTTATTTTCCAAAAACAACGTCAGCGATATTCACATCAGAGACAATACTACTTCACATGCATAGATACAATACAGAGATACTACTAACGCACTTCTTATCAGTCGCGAAGATAATCTGCATAAAACTTCTGTGAACTCAACTCAACTGTCCTGCTGATTTCTTTATATAGGCTCTATCGAAATTGCGAGAATTCTTCAAAAGCTTCCGTCCGATATTTCTCGAACATTAACAATTACTCAAACAATTAAACATATTAAAAAAACAATCGGAATTAATACATAATCACTTAACATCATTACAAAATGGTCAGAAATGGAAATTAGAGATACTTAAATACAAAATTATTTACAGAAATCATTTTAAACAGTAGAAAATTGTCCTGTAGACATCGTAACTTGCATTAATACTTGGAATTACACATATTTAAGCAATTCTCTTGCACAATTCTGTTCTTAAACATATTAAATGGACTTTAAATAATTTTCTTTCATAAAACAAAGTCTATATACACTGATTTAGAAGAAATTGCAAAACAAACATACCAGACCACATTCAAGCAAACTTTAGCTCACTACAAATACTTCATTAAATACAATTCTACTTAAAGTTCAGGTATGAGGGCTGTTACAAGTTGTGTTTGATCATATGAGCTATGCCAGGTCGTTACGTGGTTCCGATTCAACGTTATAGTGTAGGTCCAAGAGAAAAGGAACTGGCCGTCCTACCTCTGACACAATGGCTCTATATGCCTGCTTCAGGAGGATCCAACCAACCTTCGGGTTGTGAACTAAGTTGCAACTTGTCTTATGACCATGCAGCCAGCTGCAGTATTTACATTTGTAATACACAAATATATTAAATTTTTTTATAGTAAATGAAGTCTTCCTGTAAAAAATTCAAGATTTTATAAGACACAAATACATTAAAATTAATTATTTCAAAAATAAATCTTACATACAAAACAAGATAAATATAGCATTGGTTGCTCCACATACGAAAAAATAAAATAAAATTACTTTAGGAACAATGAAAACTTAAAATTCAACCTTTGCGCTGACAACAACGTTAAAATCGATAGTGACTGACGGCTCACTTCCGCCTCACTTTAAGATCTAGAGATCACCCCGAACACATCGAGGCCTCAGAGGACCGCTGACTGATGTCGGGAGGGGCTTTAGAAGCTTACCAGGTTAGCATGAAGGTTACTTTGCATGTCACGGTGTTGGTTTCATACAAGTATTGTACGGTTGCAATATATCGTTCATACGTGCTTGAACTAGATAGAGCGTGATTTGCAGGTATCTCAAGGATTTCGAATGTTTTTGTCCAATGCAGCAAAAACGATTACATCCACAGACACAGGGTTTTCCCCCACTGCCTCAACGGTTGTAAGTGAAGTCCCCCTACCTTCGGTAGCTTGACTTCTAGGTGTCAGGTTTGAAGTTTTGTTTTGGGACACTATTTATTTGATTAAAATTCAGGACAAAACCAGGACTGTGAAGGAGATGTACCAAGCTATTGTGTCAGAGGCAGGAAGGCCAATTCCTTTCTTGAGGGGCCTACAGTTTAACATAGAATCAGAACCTCGGAACGAACCGGTGTAGATCATATATTTAAATACAACTCCAGAAAATTACTGCTTCCCACGGGATTTGAACCAGCGAAACGGATAGAGAAACTTTCGGAAGTAAGCGGCTTAACCGCTGAGCTACCAGACCGTCTTGCTTTGAGGAGCAGGTGTGCTAAGTACCATCAAAAGCGGATAAAAACTGCGGGTTTGTATGAATTACGTTAACAGAAATTAAGTTGAGAGGGGAAAGGAGGAGAGAGTTTAGGTTTTTAAATCAAACGTAAACAATATTTTTCCGTTTGTTTTAAAGTATACGTATACAAAGTTCCATCAAATTCCGATTAAGGTTTGTATGAAGAACATTATCAAAAACAAACATTTATTTCTGTATATTACATACAAGTATAATGTATACTTTCACAGCTGTTTAAGCGCAACACGTCATACTTATAGGTACAGATATGCTGCTATTACAGTATGTTGGTAACTCGATTTCATAAGATTTTACGCATCCAAAAAGCGTCCAAGGCGCATATTATATGCGCAGCATGTTATAGCATGTCGGTGACGCGAGTTCATAGATTTACCTCCAGTCTACAGCCCGCCTGTAGAAGTTTCCACCTCAAAAACTACGAAAGAACAACCGTCAACAGTGTAGTTATCCCTCACTCCAAACGCACTACAGAGGGAACTGTTATTCAACCCAGGACTTTGGTACACCACCGTCTCTGCTACCCTGCCGGCCAAGTCCACCACCAGGACTGGAACCAGCTGACCCCGTGTAACCATCACGGCGCCGCAACCCCTGAGCCGAGGTGCGGCTCTTCGTTTATGCAGGTCAGACAACTGGCCTGGCTGCTTCTGGCCAGCTGGGCGAGACGCCTCTGGAGGCAGCTCTAATGGAGCCGATAGCTGGCGAGGGCCTCAAAGGAAGAGCAGAGATAAACAAGCAGCTCAGAGACGCCCGATTCAGCCATCTGGACGGGCATTAGCGACAATGAATCAGAAACGGGAGGGTCGAACTCGGAGAACGAGCTTAACAACACAATTGGAAATGAACAGACCGAAAAATTTGAAATTCATTTTGAGGATATAATGAAAGTAATAAGAAAGCTGAAAAAACATAAAGGGGCTGGTGTAGATAATATTACTATAGATATTTTAAAGATAACCGGAAGTGACATTGTACCTTATCTTGAAATGTTATTTAACTTGAGTCTGGATACTTGCTGCTTACCACAGGACTGGAAAAGTGAGATAGTAGTGCCGGTACATAAAGGAGGGGTGAGAAATAGAGTTGAGAATTACAGGCCAATCAGTTTGACATCAGTGGTAAGCAAATTAATGGACAGATTGATATGCAACCACATCAGAAATATATGTGAAGAGCGTAAGTGGTATTCAAGTAGGCAACATGGCTTTAGGAAAGGATATTCATGCGAATCTCAGTTGGTGGGATATATGCAAGATATTTGAGATGAAATGAACAAGGGAGGCCAAATTGATAGTGTAGCACTAGATCTGTCAAAGGCGTTTGACAGAGTAAGCCATAAAATGGTAGTAAATAAGGTAAAAACTATTGGAGTGGATGAGAAAGTGATTTGCTGGGTAGAAGAATTTTTAAAAAGTAAAAACAGAAAGTTAGGGTAGGAAATGCAGTATCAAAAGAAGTGGAAGTAAAAATGGGAGTGCCACAGGGTAGCGTATTGGGACCTTTGCTATTTATTATTCTAATTCATAATTGTGTTCATTGTTTACTATCAGAAATTAGATTGTTTGCAGATGACATAATGCTGTATAAAAAGATTAAAACTGTAGAGGACTGTAAACAGTTGCAGGGTGATCTGGACAGGATATCTAGTTGGGTTGGTAAACATGGGATGAAGAAAAATGCGAAGAAGAGTCAGCTTATTAGATACACAAATAAAAACTAAACGTTTATTACGATTATAAGGTGGGGAAGTAGGCCTAATTGCTTGTTGAAGACTTGAAATTTAAATATCTTGGCATTAAATTTGATAACAATCTTAACTCGGCAGGACACATTGGTCAGGTAGTAGAAAAACGACAAATATGACAAAGAACCATAAGAGATTTTATTATCATCCAATTATGAAAGATTAAGTTGACAAATTTGGAGGTTCAAGTTTTAAACAAACGGGACTTGTATCCCTGGCGACCGAAAAACATAAAGCTATAAAGAAGTCCGACCATAAAAAATACTACATCTTGTACACACAATATATTTCTTTAGGAATGTATTTGTTATTCCGGGCCGCTAGGTGGCAAACTCGGTTTTTGAGGATGAAAGGATAGCGTATAAGGTTATATCCAGCGACTCCGAAAGTACAACCACAGTTCAGATTAAACACTCCATTTATTTTTGATTTCAGAGAAAACATCGTCACAAGAGACACCAACTGCAAAGGTTATGCTCGCCGAATAAAAAGATCATTTATCAAAAGACTCAGGCATGCATAGGAGCAAATGGTGGCCACTTTCAACAATTTTTATAATTAACGAAATAAAAAAATACTACAAGTATTTATTCTGTCTATTATTTGTATGTATTTAATCATTTTTTACTACATGTTTAAAATGCACAATGGTCTCTTTAGCAGATACAACCACCATAAAACAGTCATTTTAAAAATAAGTATAAAATAATTTTGCTATTTAAGACTTTTTATAATTTCTATTATCGTTATAAGAAAAAACAACATTGTTTTCGATGACTCAAATATATTTGAGTAATTAAAAAAAAAAAGTCTTCATTAGTACAAATGGCTTGGAATAAACTGAAAAAATCACATGTTTCGAAAAAAATATTTTAATAAAAGTCAATATCTCGAAAATGGTGAGACGTTAACTAAAATATAATTTTGTCCTATAGCAGAAAATGATGTGTCCTATCTGCGGTTGCAGGAATATCCTTTCATTCCTGCACACCCTGTATAAGTCCTGTCACGGATAGGACCATGTCGAAATACGATACTTTTTCGTTTCAATTAATGTCATTTGAATGTTCAGTCGCGGAAGCTATGTCAAGTTTTCTTTTTATTCACGTCGGCATTTAATATAAATATCATAATAACGTAAAAAAGTATTGAACGAAGGTTTTGAAGGGAGTTATGAAATGTAGCAGTAATGATACCAGTAACAGAAGATTAAATATAAAAATAGAGTCGGATGCGATAGGAGAAGTTAGTGGATTTTGCTTCTCGGGAATTAAAATTTACAACCGATGGCCGAAGCAGGAATGAAGTTAAAATCAGAATAGCACAAGCGAAAAGAGTCTTCACGGAAAAGAGAAATGTTTTAGTTTCAGATATTGATCTAGGACTCAGAAAGAACATTTTAAAACTATATTTGTAGAGCACAGCACTTTATGGCAGCGAAGCATGGACTTTAGGAATACTAGAAAGAAGGAAAATTGAAGCATTTGAAATGTGTTGCTACAGAAGGATGTTGAAAATTAAGTGGACGGATAAAATATAAAAGGAACGAGTTTTCGAAATGATGGGCGAGGAAAAAAGTTTGTGGAAGAGTCTTGCAGAAAGAAGATACAGGATGGTAGGTCATATTTTGAGACATGCAGGATTGGTTAATTGTTAGTGGAAAGAACTGCAGAGGAAGACAGAGATTATAATGTATGAAGCAGATAATTGAGGACTTGGGTTGTAAGGGGTATATTAAAAGGTCAGCGCAAGATAGAAAGGGATGGAGGGGGGAAAAAAACCTAAAAGTCTCATTTATGATTACATTTCCTTTAATTCGAAATGTTTATAAAAATCACAATCCGACTATTGAAGATTAAACTGTCCTCTTGCGGAATATATGTATATATATATATACAACAGGGATGTCTCAAACAATTCCACATAGCCACGAATAGACTTCTAATCTGTATTTGAATTAATTTCCGATATTACAATCTTCCGCTTGAGTTCAACTTCTTGCTGTTAACAATAACCAATCGACATTACCAACTTTTATGATTGTTGTTCGTCTTTGTTTTCCAAAGATTGCTGTAGCGTAGCCTGCGACCTCTTATGGCTCCTCTACACAATGGCTCATGATGGGCGACTTCAGGCAAGCACGATTGTGTAGAGGGCATGATCGTCTGCGTGTGGCCATCATCGCCTGTGATCGTGGGTAATCGTGAACAACCCGTGCATGGTCGGTACATCAAAGGAATGCGTGCCGATAATCGCCCATCATTCAGTCGCACGACAGAGGTCCTGATTGGTGAAATTTTGTTTACACAACTATGGCGGCGTGGACAAAAACACTGAAACCTTTACAGTTATTGAATTATATCAAAATGAGGCTTGCATTTGAAATCCGAAACATAAACATCACAAGGATAAAAACAAGGTAGGTAATATTTTTTATTTATTCATGTTATTATATGTTAATAAAATCACTTTTGTCACATACACAAGTCAACATGAATATTCAATACAAATTATATGAAAAGCAAGGGTCTGTATTTATTGTAAACTACCAACTTTTCAGCTGATGTTTTACAAAAATGCTATGTTATGATTCACAAACAAGATATACCCTCCATCAATTGTACCTGTGTTTCTTTTTTAAAAAACATAACATATTACAGTAGTTTTTTTGCATTCTATAAAAAAAAAATTTATCCTCTATATACACAAACCTTTAAATCAGGACCCCCCTCCCCCTCCCCTCACCGTCAATGGAGTCCTGCTTAACCAAAGTTGAAATCTGGCCACTTTATACATAAATTACGTTTTAATTACAGGTTAATGATGGGTGGGTCCGCATCTGCTGATGCTATGGGAGTACCTGTAGCAGAACTAAAAAAGAAAAAGGAAACACTTGTCGGCTTTCCGATTAAATAATAGTCAATAACAGACGACAGTCAACGATGATGGCCACTTCCTTAGTCGCCCATCATGGGCGACTGATGCAGTTCTGTAGACAGCAACCAATGATCGCGACGATGATGGCCAATTGTTCAATCGCCCATCATGGGCCATTGTGTAGAGGAGCCTTTAGATCAGTGGTAGCCAGCATAGCAGCAGCCGGGACAAATTTTAGAAACAGATTTTTCCAGTGGGTCGCACGCACTATTTTCTAGGAAAAGTACTTAAATATTTTTTATGAGCGAGAAAAACACTAGAAATGAAGCATACATGTTTAATGAAGTATTAAAAGCATAATTATCTTAATACGACTTTTGATTTGTTTGACAGAACTAAGTGCATCAATACTGACGACGAAAAATTTTTCAACTATTATCAAAAATTGCTCCAAATGAACATCAGCGATTCGTTTTTTGTGTTGGTACTTAGTATCCTTCATCCGAATGAAAAGGTGTTCACACACATAAGCATTTCAAAATCATCCGCAAACTATGTTTGTAATACTCCGGGTATTTCACCATGTGCAGATTTTTATATATATATAAAATTTGTATAATTCTTTTAATCCAACCTGGTGAAATTTCTCCATAACCTTGTGCGACACACTGCATTTTAAAATTTTTCATTTGTAAATTTTCTGGCGATGAATTTACCTCTACAGGGAGTAGTGTCGAATATGCAATTAATAGAACAGGAAGTATTGGTTTAAATCAGCTAATATTGCAGTGTTGCAAATCTTGAAATCGGTTTTCAAACTCAAGGTTCAAATTTTATATCAATGAATATCATTTTTAGCCGACCCTGCGTCACGTGTGCTTACAATGATGGTGTAATAAGTGAGCGATTTTTATAAACTGTTGTTCCCATATCCCAAGTTTCATTTGAAATGCGACAGCAAGATCAGACATATTATCAACCAATTGTTCTTTGCACTGCAGACGAATGTTCAGGTTGTTTAGGTAGCTAGAAACGCTTATTAGTGGGCCCGCTCCATGTCTTTAAGGGAATAGATACAGCTAACACGAACTAATACGTATTTTTAGAAATTGAAAATTTCTTAGCGCCATAGAACTGTTATAGTTATACATAAAATTGATTTTTAAAATAAAAATATTATTTAACTATATGTTAATGTACCATCCATATTGACAATTAAAAATATGTCGTCATAGGTCTTTAATGATACAAAACATAATATTTGAAATTTTGGAGGAATATTTTTTTAATCTTGTAAACTAATGTCGAGGCAATTAGTGAAACCAATAATATAACACATTTAACTTTCTATTTGTTGTTAATAAAAAAATTCAAGAAATTAAAATTCTTGTTTTTTTTTTTTTTTAAAAAAACATGTAGTCATATTTTCCATTTGTCAAAAGCTGCATAAACAATAATGGTAGGTACTGTAGTAATTAGTATGTAGAACCTGTCCTGCAAATTTGAAAAAGATCTATGAATGTGGAAAACAAGTTATCTTTAAAATCAATTGATGAATTGCTGTTTTGAGATATTTAGGGTTAAAGATTCGAAATACCTTCAAGTGCAGTAAGATTTAAATGGCTGTCAATCGTGTAGGACTTTGCTTAATCAGACCTAATTCCCACACTGTCAAAGATATTTAAATAATTTTTTCACCAACATGAAGTAAATAGTAAAAACTATTTTTGTGAATCGAAAGAAAAAAATCATTTTTTTAAACCTCATAACTGTATCTACCCCCTTAAACTGTGGGATAATTTTCGAATTGCTTGCATAGAATGATTGTTTTTCTTGATGCAAATCAAACACTTTTTTTAAAAAAATTTTGCACGAATGAATCATTTTATTATCTTGAAGAATAATGGAATGTACAGTACATCCGTAAGCCGTGACAAAGCTCTGTTGTACACCAGCACAGACGGCTATCCATTGCCTCAACATTAAGGAAGTGATAGTATAGATTTAAATTAATCTTAGCTTAGCGTTGTAGTGTTTGATATCACCGTTAAAATTGAAGTTGACATTTATAATGATTATGCTTCGCGGGCCACAAACGGCACGCGGGTTGGCCAACCCTGTCTTAGATAAATCCTACTGTATGCTTTCCACCGTGCTTTAATTTTTCCAGCTGGATATGTATTAAAAACGAAATTAGTTTTTCTTTTCTGCAACCTAAAGAAATTATATTATAAAGATAGTAAGTTAATTTATGATTCACTGGATAGTGCAAAAGAACAAAACAAAGAAATAGAGAATCAGGCAGCCAAAGTACAATTACATACATTTTCTTTAAAAAAAAAAAAAAAAAAACCACACACACACACACACAATACATGACAAACATCAGTGATGCTCCTGAAAATCTTAAATTTCGCAATGGCACAATAGCTAAAAAAAAATTGTTTTAAATATTTAGGAGAATGGATAACGAGCGACACAAAAGAAAAGATGGCGGTAGAAACTAGAATACATCAAATGGAAAGAGAATTTCATATGAAAAAGAAGGTATATAACAAAAAATCTTTATCCCATAACACAAAACTAAGGCACTATCAAGCAGTGGTTAGACCAGAAACGTTGTATTCGGCAGAAACACTTAACCTAACAAGATATGGGGATCTTGAAAAACCGGAAAAAGTAGAAAGAAGAATCTTGAGAAATATACTGCGACCTAAACATAATAGTAATGCTGAATACAAATTAAGACCAAATAGAGAACTATATTTCGAAACAGAAAAATTAACAGTTTTAATGAGGAAAAGAAAACTGCAATTTTGGGGGCACATATACAGAATGAATAACAATAGACTAATGAAACAGCTTTTCACCTTACTAAAGAGATACAAATCCAAACCCACATGGTTCACTGAAAATGAAAAGGACATGAACAACGTTGGAGTGAAAACAGGTATAAGAGAAAACAAAACACTCTTTGGATAAGTAATCCAAAAGGCAAGTTTTCAGAAAAGACAGTATTACTTAAAGGGAAGGAAATTGCTCCAGGAAAAAAAGGAACAACAGTCTCAAAGATTGAAGGAAGTTTAGAAGCAAAGAAAATTAATTAAATAGAAACACAGCTAAAGTTGATTAATTATACCCTCTAAGAACGAGAAGAAGAAAACTAGATGTTACTATTGAAAGCACAAGCCCATTCTTTAACTAATTAACTTTCACCCACAGTATTCAGTATTCCTGATTCATTATAATTGGTTCCTGCAAAGATATCAACTGCGAGAAATAATTTACCTCTATTTGCACGAAGTAAACAATATAAAATGGAGTCGCAAACCCAGGCCTGAATATATGTTAATCTTAGGAATTAAGTATAGACAGATGGATATGATTACATATGAGTTTGTATATTTTTCATATGAATGGATATTGTTTTTATGGAAAGAGACCGTCGAAATGATGTGTAAAAATCAAAAACAAGACTATGTTTGAAACATTAATTCAATGCTTGTAATTATAAATGTTGAATAAGCCACGGTGTTTGGGGAACGATTTTCAGCTATTTGGAGTGGTTTATGTCGTCCATTTTATGTATAAATGCCTGTATCTAACTTCAGTTTCCATCTTAAATTGTTTCCTAACGATTTTGTACAAGCTGTAATTGCTTTGTATGAATTTGATTGTCAACATGATTGTGAGCGCTAGAGAAACGTCTGTTGGCTCCTTTATTCCTTCTCACCGAGCGTGGTGGGTGAGCGGTTAACGTTCTGGTCTCGCATTCGGGAGGACGCGGGTTCGAATCCCCGTCCGGGCATCCAGATTTGGGTTTTACATGGTTTACCCAAATCACTCCAGGCGAATGCCGGGAGGCTTCCTTCAAAAGCCAATGGCAGAATTCCTTCCCGTTCCTTGTCCCCAGTCCCATCCCGCCTCTAATGACCTCGACGTCGACGAGGCGTAGAGCCATAAGTAAAAAAAAAAAAAAGTATTTATTTTCTCTGTGTTTCTCTGGTGACTATTTAAATTAGCAAAGACGGCGAACAGAAGAAGTTTTGGTAACTGTTTGTGACTTGTCGAGCAGTGTGTTCGCTGCAGTTTAATCGCTGAATATTTTTGGTAGTGTGCTTTAATATCTTTGGACGAGTCTAGAGCCTTACCCACGTGTAATGTTAATATGAAGAATTCACCGAAATAAAAACAGCTAGGGGAAGAGTGTGTGATCGGTCTTGTGAAAGGTTGCTGTATTTCAAACGAAATATTGGTAAACGAAATAAGGTGCAACACCCAGAAAACCAAGGTAATATAGGGAGTCAATAGGTCCTTTGATGCTTAACTGGACTACTTTTTTTTGGGTGGGTAAATTTTCATAAAATTATCCTAAGGACCGTATACAGAGATTAATATCCAGTGCTACAGTATATAATCATAGACACAGTGAGTTTGTCTCATGTTCAATAAAGAATGAACAATTGTAGGATAAACGACAACTTTTCCTTGTACTAATGGCTATCCCAGACCAAATTCTACTCGCACTATATCAAATCAACGCATGTATCTCATCTCAATATGAGATTCCTTCCATCTTTTGAGCGGGTCGTATCACCTTAAAGCGACGCCGTGCGATGCTTGAGACAATCAAGTTCCCACTCTATGCCTGAGCTAAGGCCAGTCATGCCAATGACGTCATTGAAAAGTAAAGCCAGAAATAGTGCTGCTGAATTTCGGCTTCTTACTACTACCAATTGTGAATTGTGAATGGATAAAGGATTTTCTAACTGGTCGGTCGCAGTATGTTGTCGTTGAAGGAGAAAGTTCTTCTAATCTAGATGTTACATCGGGTGTACCTAAAGAAAGTGTAATGGGACC
>JARYHS010007513.1:0-15291 GCA_031002005.1 Vandiemenella viatica
TCTAAGGGGGCCCCTGAAACACAGGAAGCCCCTCACTAAGGGCCCTCTCACTGCTCAGGAGGGCCCCGAACCACAGCTCAGGGGGCCCCCTAAGCACAACTCAAGGGCCCCATCCCCAGCTCAGGGGGCCCTTACCAGCAACACAAAGCAAAAAAGGTCGCCCATCTGGCCTGAGGGCCCAAAATAAATTTTTTGCACCGGGGCCCTTGTTAACCTAGCTACGCCACTGTTTGAGATGTGATGGAAGCTTGTTATATAGCCTAGCTCCCATTTCATATGCACTCTTATCTGCTGCCTTAGAATTATGTCTTTTGATATGTAACTCTGACTTGATTCGAGTGTCATATTTATGAATTTCACTATCTGTGTGATTAAAGTTTGGATTACGTCGAATCAGTGTTAATACCTTCTACACATATTCCTAGGAGTTGTAACAAGCAAAATGAAGGTAGTGAAAAGAATATGTCAAAGCCAGTCATCAGACCGCTAATAATGAACTCTAGAAGTATAGTAAACGGAGTAATAGCTGCTATCCAAGCAGAGATCTTTGAGTTAAGGGAGGATTGCTGGGTTATCAAGTGCTCTGCAGAGGTGGAGCAGTATTCTCATGAAACGTAAGGAAACAGCCACAGAACAAACAGATATCTCTTATCATTAATTTTGTTATTACAATTGTTTATGTTCACAGTGTTAAATGGTACCAATTTCTCCCCCCCCCCCCTTCTTTTTTTTCTTTTTTAGCTGGGTGTAAAGATTAAGTTATTAACATTGTATTTAAAGTAATTCACAAAGTTATTAACACTGTATTTAATGTAATTCACATATTTTTCCCAGTTTTGTTCCTTATATCAATTTTTACCTTTTAAAACTATTTTTGTAATCAACGTTCTCTTCTAGGCAATGATTCTTGCAATTTTCTTTTGAATCCAAGTAATGTTTACCATTGTAATGTACAATCATATTTTCCAACTGCACTTTGATGTTTTTATGGCTTCTTTTTACTGCAATACTTACCTTAAAAAATGTCTGTCTAAAATGACTGTAATTAATGGTTCACCTAGTTTCCAAGAAGATGTATTATTAGAAAAAATAGTTTTATTTACCATAAAACGATGGTGAAGGTATTTTAGATGAGATAATTATATAAAAATGGGAAGTGCCTGTAAAGAGTATGTTTTCCTTCATATAGAGGACCATGTTTAGTTCACAAGGTTGTAATCTATAATAGATAGTTAGCCTCTGTACACTAGGTTATTTTGCAGTTTACGGAATACAACAGGATGGTTTTTTGTTTTTACAGCTATTTTGGGCAAAGTGCTGGAGCGTGAGACAGTGGAGGACTGGGTGAAGTTCTCTTTGAGCATTCAGTCTGTGTACAAGCGAGCCAGGGAGTCTCGCCTGCGGAGGGGCAACACTTACCTCTGGGTCCACATGAAGGACCTGGCTTGCAAGTGTCCAAAAGTCAAAACTAACAAGTACGTATACAGAACAAAATAAAGTAACTCAGATAAAACTGAAGAAAAACATTTTCGTAAACATAAATTCTGCATAATAGTAGGAATAAAAAAAACCTTGCAGATTTATGTGGGTACGCTGGGCTAAAAGTTTTAGAAACACTGGTTTAAAGCATATAAGGCTGCATTGTGAATCCCACATAAGGTAACACTTGTGTGTAGGCTTCAAGTTGTAACAATCTTGATTCTTATATTATGGATATTTACAGTAACTTAAAATCTATTGGACAATCTATACATGATTGTGTGTAATCAATAGAGTATATGAGTATATGAGGATTATAAAATTGCAAGTTATACAATCATTATAATAATTAGTTCCATATACATGGACATTGTAAAAATTATTGGTAATAAAGCACATATTAAGACCTACAAATGTATATATTGTTTATACTAAGTGATGAAAGTTTATTAGTTCATTTAGTTATAATTATCTAAAAGCTAAGCTGATATATATTTCTTCATGATATGTTTTGGTTTATTGATAAAATCTGCAGGTAATTTATTATAAATTCATGGACCAAGGCAGCTTGGATATCTTTGTAATAGTAAAGTGTTCCAGCAAGGGATGTATGCTTCATTTCATTTTTGTATTCTAGTATTTTAGTGTGGTAGATCACTAGCGTTGAAGACTTTTATATTGGCATGTATGCACATGACCGTTGTTTGAATAAATAGCTGACTAACATTGAGAAACATGCTTTGTTTGTACAGCTCACAAGTCAGAATAGTGTGTGGCATTTTATACACCACTTTCAGAATGCAATTTTGGCATCTGTTGACCTGAGCCAAGTGTATATGAAGTATTCCTCCCCAGCTGTTTATACCATATTGTAAGTGGGTTTAGACTAAGGTGAAATAAACAGTTCTTAATGCTTTGATTGAGAGAATGTTTCTTATCCTATAAAATACATGGATAAGCTTTTGCAGTTTAGCAACTAAGTTTGATGCATGATGATTCCATCGCAAATTAATTTCTATGCCTGAATACATTGTTCCTTATACCACGGGATGGTATAAATCATATTTCAGTACTTGCCCAGGTGTTCTAAAAACTTGTTTACGTCTCAAATCAATAGTTGTATAAAATAATTAGGTTCACAAAGACCCTTGTCTGTAGCATTTGTTCTAAAGTATTGTTAATCATTTCTGACCAGGTCCTACCTGATTCTCGGGAAAGAGCGCGAAGGCGACCAGCCTGGACTCACCGTGGGACGCCGCTCCATCGTCATTGAATGGAAAGACGAGTGGCACAGGCGAATGCGGCGTTTCCAACAGCGAGCTCGTAAATGTGACTGAGAAGTAAACACACTCTCCGAGAAATAATTTCCACAATGTAGTCAGCTTCTGACTGCATGCAAGCCAGAAGTAGTATCCATCTGCTGTTCAGAAATTGATAACTTATTTGCTGTCTGCTTTATCTGTTTTATTGAAGGTTTATATGATGATGCAAGTGTTGCAAATATCTTGACTAAATATTCTTTGTCCATAATGCTTAGTAAATATATTATATAATTAATTAAAATACAACTCAAATGGTCAAAAAATAACTCTGGACATAAATTAGCAGTCTTGTAAACTATCTTTTCAGGAATTAGTAATTATCACCTTGACATACAAATAATGAATGAAATTATAAAGTCTCATGTTTATTATATTCAACATGTCAATTTACACATTTCAAAAGAAAATAATGTATTCGTACGTAAATTTCCTGCAACACTGATGACTATTACATCACTACTATTTCCATCACGAAACATGATTTTTTATGGAAAGCAGCATATCAGTTGTGATACTTGGTTAAGTGTCAGAAACATTAGTGGAAGATAAGAGTTACCAGTCGGATGAGATTTCACACTGAGACTGCCAACACTAAGACAGCAACATAATGGATATGAGGACGGTGAGGTGGTCCTCATGGAGAAAAGTATTAGCCAAAATAAGTAGGAAACTATGGTATTATTTAATTTAAATGTGGTTTAAATAATATAAATGTATAGCAAACAGAGAATTACAATATTAGGTCTTTACACCCAACCTAATTTTATTAATTTATTATTAATCATATTATTACTGTAGTCCATAATGAAATTTGTACAATTATAAACAATGTGGTTTTAACTTTAAATATACAAAGAAATGTAATTATTGTTGTAGATGTGAAACTACCTTCACTAGAAGTAAATGTTCACTTTTATAGCTTAGTCAATAATTTTATGAGAGGAACTAGAATGACTGCTTCATCTTCTGATTTTATGTGAATAATTATTTATGAGTGATTGAATGAATGGCTAGATTCAAGCTTGGATCAGAACCTAATACAGGCTTTCAAAGATAATGTGATAAACTGAGTCTGCAGCCGTAATATACTTAAACCATGGCTTAAGTTATTGCATAAAGAATTAGCATTCATGCCATATATCTTACAGAGATAAAGAGTCAGAAATAAATGTTACACAGTTTTAGCTTTATGTGATGCTCAAATATGTAGTGAAACAAAATATGTTCAGTGAAATATTGTAGTTATGTCAAGAGACAGTTTATCTTTATTGTCTTATCCAGTAACATGTCTTAACATTTCAATAATGTTCTTATTAATTTTGGACTTATGAGGGGAAAATCAAAGTCTTGGCTTAAACTCACAAACAGTATTTCCCGGTACTTTGAAAATGCTTGTTTGATACTTGGAATAAAATCTGAGAACATTGGCCAATTGAAGACAGAAGGATAGAGTAATTTATAGCATTGGCAGGATTCACCATCTACACTGAAAAGTTGATTATTTCAATAATATTGTTTGCCAAAACTGTTGATAAGTGGCTCTATTTATGTGACGTATTTTCCTGTAACGCATGGAACTAATTACTTATAGCATGTTTCTAAATAACATAGTATAAGCCTTTGTCATGAGGAAATAGGCACCGCTTGTATCAGGTTCTGCTTCAACTTTTAAAAACTATAAATGTTTTGAATAATGTAAGACAAATATGATGAATAATGTAAGACAAATATGATATAAAACCAAATACATTGTACAGTAATTTACAAACCGTTAGTGACTATTTAAATGAAATAAATTTTTCACCTCATTTTACTGACAACAGTAATGAAAGAATATAATTGTAAGCAATACACCACTTTGACACTTTTGGAAGTGTGCCTGTCTTAGTAAACTGTATTTTGCCAACATCTGATTATTTTTTTCCCCCCCAGCAAATACTTTATATTCATGAGCAATTACATATAAGTGCAATGTAAATGAATCATTGGTAAAAGTTAATAGCTGGTTGTAAGAAAAAATACGTTATATGTATCTTTACTTATGAAAACTTATTTTACTCATATCTCAGTCTGTCACCACCCAAAATAAAACTACCTCTTTTCTTTATATTTAACTAAAGCTGGCTGTTACTTTCAGATAAAGAGGATTTACACTATGCCCACAATATCCTTTTGTTGGCATATGATACTATTATTATTAGTGTGATTGAGCTTACGCCTCAACTGCAATTTTTCTATTTACCATGCTTATTTGAAACAGTAATCTTAATAAAGCATGTACATTTTTTTTTCTTTTTTTTTAGTCCTTCCACTTTTCACAGGGCCCCAAAATTCAGGAAATTTCACAAGAGAGCATGTCAATTCAGTTTCTTATAAGAGAGCAGTTGATTCCTGCTATATATTATAGCATGTTCTGACCTTTTTTTAAAAAAAATATTTCTTTCTGTCTCCCCTTTGAACTGATACTGTTGAGGGCTAGGATAATTCTAAGCATCATTTATGCAAATTCTTGTCCATGCAGCCTGGAGAAACAATCAATAATTCTTGGTCACTTTTGACTTACAGCCCAGAATGAACTTATAAACATTAAAAATGTTCCAATGTGTGTAACCATAATTTATACTGAAGAGTATGTTATAGTTTGTTTACAATTCTACTCTTTCATTAATTCTGGTTGCAAGAGAGAATATTTTTTTTTGTTAGTAATTCCATGAATAAACCTGCACATATATTGGGCAAAATAATGTTCATTCATAAAGATTACTGACTTCATTCTTACCAATAAAACTGGAAAAAAATGTTGTCGGATTACTTTCAGTAATTATGTCAAATTCACATTATAAATTCTATTATTTAGCTTCTTGTTTAATTCAGTTTAATTTTGATGGAGCATATACCTGGTTGGAAATTTCCCTACAAGCCTCCTTTAACATTTCAGGGTTTCTTTACTGTTGTATTGCATTAGTGGATCTGCGCTACATGCCCTGTAAAGATTTTAAATTTGTCGAGTGTTTAAGATAAATTACTCAACATTTCCCATGATAATTTATCACAACAAATAATGTAGAGAACAAGTTTGTACATTACTTTTTTTCTTCCTGATACTCTGTTATCAAAGCATCAAGAAGATCTTCCTTAACCAAGAAAGCTAGTATAGCCCAGTTATAAGGAATATGAGAATATATCGTACACTGATAGAGTCTAAATTCTATAAAATATTATTCAACTTAACATAATCAAAATCTTTCTTTAGGTGCAATAAAATGTAAGCAGGCTGCTTCACCATGTTATCTACAATTTTTTAAGTGGAAACATTTTTCTTTTTCTCACAGCGAAGTTAAAATATATGCCAACTCTTGACCAAGAATTTTATTTTTGCTTTGAGACAGGAATTTGGCTTTGATTTTCATCTTTCTTACTGTACATATGGGCAGTATTGCTGTTTTTTTCATAATTCAATTGCTTTGCATTATGGAAAAATCCTTTTATGGAAATACAGTTTTCAATCTCCATAGTGTAATCCTTTAAGTATTAAGTTATAAGCCACACAACAGATTAAAAAAAAAATTAGACAATAATTGAACAGAATATAATCTTTTAACTACATTTTAAATTGTTTAAGATCAGTTATTTAATTTATTTTTAACTGCAATGAAACATATGTGCTGGTGGCAACTTCCCTTTTCCAATTTCATAATTTTTTTGTTTTAATCTTAAATTCTTTCAGTGCATTTTGAATTCCCAACTACTTTTGCACCTACTAATTTTAATTATGACCCTATTCAGTGTTTTTTAAGGAAATAAAAACTTTAAGCCTGTCTATATATGTTAGAATACTGCATATTTCATGTAGATGTAAACTTTGAGAAGTTATCTCTGAACTAACCTGATGTGAGAAAGCGGGTTTGACCTGGGGTGGTTGGAAGAAAGTTAAGATATATACACTACTTTCTTCCTATATCCTTGACTTTATATCATATTTGTAAAAATTTACTAAAATTTATATATGCTTGCAAATTTTGTACAGTATTAATATAAAATCATCAGATTTCACAATGCAGATATTTTTTTCTACATATCAATAAGTTCCTAATGATTATGTTTCCATAGTCTGTAACATCTGTGCATTTTAATTTAAATTGCAAAACTGTACAGCTGTGTACAAGTCTGAACATAAGGTTGACATGCAAATAATTTTACTCAATCTAATCATAATTTATGTACTTACAAATGCAACACTCAAGTGTAATAAAATAATAATTTATGTACTTTCAAAATCTAATTATTTCACTATTTTGTATGGTACTTGTAATGTTATAATAAAATTAGAAATCAACATTTGTTAACAAACATATCACAATAGATCTTTCAGATGAAATGAATTCTAACTATAGTCTTTCATTCATAAATATAAGATTTTTTTGATGATGGTGATAACATTGTGATTTTCCTGAAGTCAAAATTGTTTCCAGGTGCAGAATGTTCAATATTCATGTCAGTAATAAGAATTCTTCCAGCACTTCTCACTCTAATATAAACCACAGTTACTAGAAAGAGTATTTAAAAACATATCAAATATTAAATTTTGTTTTATATAAATAAACATACAGAAATAGACAATTACTGTAGGTGATTGTGGGATAACACAAACAACAGGGAACACAGAACATATGTACTATTATTATTATTATTGACACTTGTGATAAAACTTATGTCCCAGTGGCCTATTTTAGTACTTACCTTATCTTACTATGCAAATGTTTTATTTCAAATTCTTTCATGATTCATGTACACTGTTTAGAACCTGCCTTGACAGCTTTTCCATTCCCTTGCTTCTTATCTACAAATGAAAATTTTGTCACAGCTTTATACCTGAAGTCAAGTGTTACATTCAAGTCATGGTTATTTTGTACGTACCAGATTCTTTAATTCAACATAATTCTTGAAAACGGTAACTTTCAGATTATCAACCACTATATCTTACATTTTTGTACTGATGTGGCAGTGTTTATATAATGAAATCAAGAAAGGATAGGGAAAATAATCCATCACTCATCTCAGATAAAGGTAGCAAGGCCAGAACAAACACAAAAACAATAACACACTTTACAATATTTCAGTAATAAACCTTAAACAGAATTACAAGAGGTGGGACATATGGCAAGGGATAAGATGTTTATACATTCAGACCTATCACTTGACATATGGTAGGTGTAATTAAGGGTTTTTTTCGAAAATATTGTAAAGTGTGCTGGTGTTTATGTGTTTTTCCTGGCCCTCCTGCCTTCATCTGTGGTAAGAGGCAGGTTATTTTCCCTATCATTCCTTGTTTTATTGCCTAACAGTAGTTTCATTGCCACTGTTATTGGAAGTGGGTGTGTGTGTGTATATATTGAACATTTTGATAGGAGAAAAACCATCACTTACCACAGACGAGGATTCCTGCGGTGTCGGTACACGAAAAAACACGTACACACATAGAGTAATAATTTTCGGGCCTGTGGCCCTTCTTCAGTATTATTGAGATGGCTGCATGTTGGAGGCTGGAAACCAACTGATATATACATATACAGTAACCAGGAAATAATAGGTGCTAAATAACAAATAAAAAATTACAAAATAGGGTAGTGAAATGAACCACCACTTACCTTAGAAGACCGTTGCATGGCGTGAACACATAAAAAAAAAAACAAGAACAGGAATAACAACGTATGTTTTGGGTCTTGGCCCTTTCTCAGCAGAAGAACATTATGCAGGTTGGGTGTTGTAAGAGACCATCTTACAGAATGAAAAAAGGGCCAAGACCTGAAATATACATTGTTATTCTTGTTCTTCTGTTTTTGTGTGCTCGTGCTATGCAACCATCATCTAAGGTAAGTGGTGGTTCATTTTGCTATCCTATATTGTAATATATATATATATATATATATATATATATATAATAACAATGAAAAAAAGACGCTAAGTAGCGGAAAGGAATCAAATTAGGATAGGGAAATGAGCCACCACTTACCTTTAGATGATGGATGTGGGGCGCGAACACACAGAAAAGACACAAACACAAATAATAAAGTAATTTTCGGGAAAAAACCCTTCTTCAACAAGAGAACATTATGAGAGGTGGGTGCACCCGGAGACTGCCTCACGGAAAGACCGCCGGTCGACAAAATGGTGGGGGTAAATTCAAACATTGGAAAAGTAGAGGGGCAGTGAATCAGAGCTCATACCCGAGCAAAAATTATATCCAAACTAATTTCTGGTTGGTAGGAAGATCAAAATATAATATATATTGAAAAAATTAAAATATTATACAAATAAAAAATATATATATATAATAATAATTATGAATTAAACATCACCTCAGGTTAGTGGTGGTTCAATATAGGTAGTGGAAAGGAGAGGGAGAAGAAGAAAAAAAAAAAAAAAAGGTGACCCGGGTATTATCTTAGGTTGAGACCAGGTGGTTGCCTAGTGCCAAGTTTGTACTGGTAGGCAAGTTCCCACCTTCTGAGTTCAGAGAAACTGCTGCTATTAGGGAGAACTCTGATAGCACGGACTGTGTAACAAGAGTTGAAATTATTCAAGTCGTGGGTTATGGCATGGGCAGCAACTGGGTGCTTTGGGTTCTGTGTGAATACCGTCTGACGGTGGCCATTCATTCTTATGGAGAGTGCATTAGTGGTCAAACCTATATATGAAGCCAGGCAGTGGTTGCATGTTAACTGTATATTACATGCGTGGTTTCACAGGTGGCGTGTCCTATGATAGGGAAGCTTTCCCCTGTGACCGGGGTTGATGAAAGTGGTGGAAGCATGGTGTATGTCACACATCTTGCAGCGTGGTCTATTACATGGGAAAGAGCCTTGGGGTTTGACTGTTAGGAAGAGGAAGACTGTGTTTGTGGACTAGAAGTTCGCTGAGGTTAGGAGGTCTGCTGAAACAAGTTCTAGGAGGGGCAGGGAGGATTTTAGGAAAGAATGGATCTCATTTCAGGGCATGTTTGTAAGAAATCATAGCCCTGCCGGAGGACTCTGTTGATGGATTCGAGGCCTGGGTAGTACTGTGTGACCAAGACTGGATTGTGGTTGGTTTTTGCAGGTCTGGGATGATTGATTGGCTGATTCAGTTGTGATGTGGCACGTGAAAGCTGTTTGTTAACCAAAGCTGGAGGGTAGTTCCGAGATATTAATGCTTCTGAAATACTGTTTGAATAATCCATGAGAGACTGTTGGTTAGAGCATATGCGACTACCTCGAATGCCAAGACTGTAGGGGAGTGAACGTTTGGTGTGGTATGGGTGGCAACTGTCGAAATGGAGATACTGTTGAAGATTGGTTGGTTTGATGTGAACTGAAGAGTTGAGATAGCCATTGGATAGGGACAAATCAACATCCAAGAATGTGGCCTGGGTGTGGGAGTAGGACCAAGTGAATTTCAGCATGCTAAAGTTATTGAGATGGTTCAGGAAATTTAGCAGTTCATTTTCTCCATGCGTCCAAATCATAAATATGTCATCAATCAAACGAAGCCAAATGAGGGGTTTGAGAGGGAAATTCCTCCAGAAATGTCTGTTCCAGCCGGCCCATGAACAGATTAGCATAAGAGGGGGCCATGCGGGTACCCATGGCAGTTCCGCAGGTTTGGTGATAGATGTTGCCTTCGAAGGAGAAGTAGTTATTATTAAGGATAAGGTGGGCTAATTTGATGAGGAAGGATGTCATGGGAAGGCTATTGGGAGGGCGCTGGTCCAGAAAGTGTTCCATGGCCCTGAGGCCATGCCAGTGTGGAATGTTTGTATACAAGGACGTGACGTCAATGGTAACCAGTATTGAGTCGGAAGGAAGAGGTGTGGGTAAGGTAGAAAGCCGGAAGAGAAAGTGCTGGGTGTCCTTTATATGAGAAGGGAGCTGATTAACAATGGGCTGTAGGTACTGGTCAACCAAGGCAGAGATGCGCTCAGTTGGCGATCCGTAGGCTGCAACGATAGGGCGTCCTGGATTGCCAGGTTTATGGATTTTGGGCAATAGATAAAGGGTGGGTGTACGTGGATTTTGAAGAGTGAGAAGCGAAATGGATTGTGGGGTGAGACCTTGGAGAGGTCCACTAAACTGTACATATTCTTGTATTTTTTTGTTGACAGCAGGAGTTGGATCTTCCGATAGGCAGCAGTAGGTTTTGGTGTCTGATAGCTGACGAAGAGCTTCAGCCACATAGTCATTCCTGTTCATGACTACAGTGGTTGAACCCTTGTCAGCTGGAAGGATAATGAGTTCTGAATTGCTGGAGAGTTGTTTTCTGGCACGGGTTTCAGCTGGGCTAAGATTATTGGTGTTTGCTAAAGATTTAAGAAAAGTGGGAGAGGCCAAACTGGTGGAAAGGAAATCTTCAAAAATTTGGAGGGGATGGTTCTGGGGAAGAGGTGGAGGGTCAAGTGTAGATGATGGTTTGAATTTCTCTAGACTTGGTTCTAGGTTGTCCTGATATCCCTGTTCACTGCTAGTAGTGGCAAAGTGATACCGCCAGCGGAGTGTACGGCAGAACGATAGAGAGTCACGGACTAGTTTGGCATGGTCAAACGTGGGGGTGGGTGAGAAGGTGAGTCCTTTGGAGAGTACAGAGAGCTGGGATTCAGATAATGGTGATGAGGATAGGTTTATAACTGACAGTTTAGGCTTGGGAGTAGGACTTCGGTGTAGAGAGCGAGGTGCAGGTTTTAAAGGGGGAGGTTGAGGTATGTTGAGGAGCTGGGCAATGGACGGTTTTGAGGAAATCAGAGGAGGCTGTGATTTTGATTGGTAGACCATTGGTTGGTGTGGAAGAAACTGCCCTAGTGCAAGATGGGACTTCAGCAATTTGGATAACTTCTGTAAATGTTTCTGGGCATGCATACTGCTGGAGTTAACTGCTTGCTGTAAAATATGCTGCAAAACTGTAATGACTTGTGGGAATGATAACATGAGTATTTTGTGTAGGGATATGAGGTTTCCAGAATGTTGGTTAGCCAGAATGGTATATTGTTGCAGAACAAGGTGAGTAAGGGCCAAAGACTGTTGGTAGCGAAAGGCATGTAGGGCAGGGTGAGTTTGTGGGGGACAACCAAATATTGGCAGTTTGATTGTAAGACCATTTGGAGGTATGTTAAAGAACAGACATGCTTTTAAAAAAAGGATATGTGATTGAAATTTGGCGAGCTGAAAAGCGTGGTATCTGTAGCTATGTATGTATTTATCAAAAAGTGGCCTATATAGTGATGTCAGTGGAGGCATGTTGAAAGCCAGAAATGTTTATATAGGAGAATGCAAATAGGGTTCGTTGTGGGAAATGAGGTTTGAATTGTAGTAAGATGATCAACAAACACGGGGAAAAAAAAAAAAAAAAAAAAAAAAAAAATTAAAATGACTTCAAATGTGGGTTCATAGTTAACAATGAGCTTTAAGATGCACGCCGATAAAAGCGAGAGCGGTAAAAACTGGTAGGGACAGTAATAAGATATTCAAAGGACGCTCAAAATGTATGTAACAATTCAGGTATTTGCGTGCGCGACGTGGAAAATTCCGTTGCTCAAGTGGAAATGGGACGCTAATATAAAAACATATATATGTAAAATTTCAATGAATGTAATGATTATCAGCAGAAGTTACGCAGTAATAAGATGGAAACACTGTCGGAACGGTAGGTATCGGTGCGTGGAGAGTACAATATGCCGTCGACGGTAACAATGGTTTGATATACGATGTGAGGTTATGTAGTCGGATTCGTAATTTACTATGAAACGGCGAAAAATAAAACGGAAAACAAACAAAAAGGAAGAGAAAGAAAAGGAGGAAGTAAAGAAAAAAAAAAAAAAAAAAAAAAAAAAAAAAAACACAAATATAGTTACACATAAAGGACAAAACAGAAGAGAGCCAGGGCGGCAATATGATAACAATGAAAAAAAGACGCTAAGTAGCGGAAAGGAATCAAATTAGGATAGGGAAATGAGCCACCACTTACCTTTAGATGATGGATGTGGGGCGCGAACACACAGAAAAGACACAAACACAAATAATTAAAGTAATTTTCGGGAAAAAACCCTTCTTCAACAAGAGAACATTATGAGAGGTGGGTGCACCCGGAGACTGCCTCACGGAAAGACCGCCGGTCGACAAAATGGTGGGGGTAAATTCAAACATTGGAAAAGTAGAGGGGCAGTGAATCAGAGCTCATACCCGAGCAAAAATTAATATCCAAACTAATTTCTGGTTGGTAGGAAGATCAAAATATAATATATATTGAAAAAATTAAAATATTATACAAATAAAAATATATATATATATAATAATAATTATGAATTAAACATCACCTCAGGTTAGTGGTGGTTCAATATAGGTAGTGGAAAGGAGAGGGAGAAAAAAAAAAAAAAAAAAAAAAAAAAGGTGACCGGGTATTATCTTAGGTTGAGACCAGGTGGTTGCCTAGTGCCAAGTTTGTACTGGTAGGCAAGTTCCCACCTTCTGAGTTCAGAGAAACTGCTGCTATTAGGGAGAACTCTGATAGCACGGACTGTGTAACAAGAGTTGAAATTATTCAAGTCGTGGGTTATGGCATGGGCAGCAACTGGGTGCTTTGGGTTCTGTGTGAATACCGTCTGACGGTGGCCATTCATTCTTATGGAGAGTGCATTAGTGGTCAAACCTATATATGAAGCCAGGCAGTGGTTGCATGTTAACTGGTATATTACATGCGTGGTTTCACAGGTGGCGTGTCCTATGATAGGGAAGCTTTCCCCTGTGACCGGGTTGATGAAAGTGGTGGAAGCATGGTGTATGTCACACATCTTGCAGCGTGGTCTATTACATGGGAAAGAGCCTTGGGGTTGACTGTTAGGAAGAGGAAGACTGTGTTTGTGGACTAGAAGTTCGCTGAGGTTAGGAGGTCTGCTGAAACAAGTTCTAGGAGGGGCAGGGAGGATTTTAGGAAGAATGGATCTCATTTCAGGGCATGTTTGTAAGAAATCATAGCCCTGCCGGAGGACTCTGTTGATGGATTCGAGGCCTGGGTAGTACTGTGTGACCAAGACTGGATTGTGGTTGGTTTTTGCGGTCTGGGATGATTGATTGGCTGATTCAGTTGTGATGTGGCACGTGAAAGCTGTTTGTTAACCAAAGCTGGAGGGTAGTTCCGAGATATTAATGCTTCTGAAATACTGTTTGAATAATCCATGAGAGACTGTTGGTTAGAGCATATGCGACTACCTCGAATGCCAAGACTGTAGGGGAGTGAACGTTTGGTGTGGTATGGGTGGCAACTGTCGAAATGGAGATACTGTTGAAGATTGGTTGGTTTGATGTGAACTGAAGAGTTGAGATAGCCATTGGATAGGGACAAATCAACATCCAAGAATGTGGCCTGGGTGTGGGAGTAGGACCAAGTGAATTTCAGCATGCTAAAGTTATATTAAAGTTATATATATATATATATATATATAGAAAGACTTGTCTATTCTACTCTATGTGATTAGCAATGGTTGCTTTCTCTTCCTTTATACTTATTTTATTAATCAGCATCATCAAATCCTATATCTCATTGATATTCTACACACTCAGCAATTTAAACCAATTTATTCAAATATACGAGAGCTGTTCAAAGTTCGTAATAAAATTGCATGTGTGAACCCTAGGCTACATGTAAGAATTCCTCATTGATTAACAGAAAAGATGCTCCTACAAAAAATGAGGATGTTCAGTAATCCACTAACTAAACTTATCAACATCCCAGTACAATTCATTTAGTTTTTGGGACAGAAGAAACTGGGTAAAATTTTGATTATAACTAGTGTGGACAGAAAAAAACACATCATAAGTTTCCATATTCTCAAATACTGCTTTGTAAAATGATTAACTTGTAGTTCAATCATCATGTTATTGCATAAATTTACAGTCAAGTCAAAATTCCAGTGACAGAGCTCTGAACAATTGCACTAATTACCAATGTAATAAGGAAAAAAAAAACGGTACAGGAATGAAGGACACAACAGTAATGGACAACTATCATAAGGAAGTGTGAATATCATATTGTTTTAGAGTAAAATTATGTGAGTTTACATTACTGTAGAATGTACTATAGATCACAAAGAATGGGAAAATGACTCACCACGTTTGAAGGCTGTGATGAAACAAACAAAAACATATACAATATTTGGTTTTACACCTAATTCGTGTGCTATTAACGAGTTATATGGTTCGGGAGGTATTCGCATGCTGAAGTTTTATTACATGAGTCATGTCAGCTACAAGTATCAACACGAAGACAAACACTCAAATTTTTTTGTAAACCTTATTAATGTGTGGGAGGATCAGGCAGTTGGAAAGGAGTTGTGCATTCATCAAAGCTTACCTCATACTCATGAGTTAATCTTTTATGTGCGTATACCTCCCTTGCCAAATGTCCCAACCTTCCAAGTATCAAAATAAATATTGTAGGTTTGTTTTTTTCAGCTCGTGTTGCTGAA
>JARYHS010007514.1:0-10999 GCA_031002005.1 Vandiemenella viatica
AATTCTTGAAGATTGTCATAATTGTCTTTTTCACAACATATTTGTGAAAACATTATCATCATCATTAATAATTATTAATTCATAAATTGCGATGGAACAAATGCTCTGGTGGCAATCTCCCTACACGCCCATCCTTCTCCCTTCCTCCTCCAACACCCTTTTGCCCTCAACCAATTTTTACTATGATGCAATAACAAGTTTATTTTTGAAATGGTTGATTTTTATGAAAGAGCTATATTTTATTTATTTATTTTTTTATATATGTTTACCCTAATTTATATAATCACTATATCAAGATTATTAATTTTGTTATGTTAAGCTATTGAGAAGACTGCCATTTTAGTCTAAATTTATAGTAATATTCATTTAAATTGCAATGGAGTGCATGTTCTGGTGTCAATTTCCCTACCACCCATCGCCCCCCTTCCCTGCCCACACCTACATCTGCCCTCACCAAATTTTAACTTTAAATTCTTTAAAGCTTTTGGTAAATTATTCATCATTTCTCTTGGTAACTTATTCCAATCCCTGACACCCTTACCCCAAAAAAGAGAATCTTCCTACACCCTTGCGCGTGAAATCGAGTGCAAGCTTGTTGTCATGGTCATCTTCTCTCTTCCATGCATTACGTTTAGTTCTTACACCATTATCTTTCCATGATTCATCACCAATATAGGACTTGTACACTCCCATGACCCTCTTCACCTCCTCCTGTCTTGCAATGAATCCCATTCCAGCTCTTTTATCATATCTGTAACTAATTGCATTCTGTGGTAATTTCCAGAAACAAATCTATCAGCCCTTTTTAGTACCCTCTCTAATTCCTGTATTTGATACTCAAATGTTGGTCCCATACTACAATACCATATTCGAGCAATGGTCTGACCAAAGCTTTGTAAACCAATTCCTTTACATCTCTTGTAGAGCCCCTCATCACTCTCCAACAAGTGCAGAATTTTGAAATCTTTTCCTACTACCTGACCAATGTGTGCTGCCCAGTTAAGCTTGTTATCAAATGTAATGCCAAGATATTTACATTTCATGTCTTCAACAAGCAATTCTTTCACCACCGTATAATCATAATCAACCTTTAGTTTTTTATTTGTGTAGGTATCTAATAACCTGGCTCTTAATCAGCACAATTATCCATTAGAATAATGAATAGCAATGAATCCAATACACTGTTGTGGGACTCCCATTTAAACTTCCACTTCTTTGATACTGCATTTTCTACCCTAACTTTGTTTTCTACTTTTTAAAAATTCTTCTACCCAGCAAATCACTTTCTCATCCACTTCAATAGTTCTATTGTCTATTTATGGCACACTCTGTCAAACGCCTTTGACAGATCTAGTGCTACACTATCAATTTGGTCTCCCTTGTCCATTTCATCTAAAATATCTTGCATATATCCCACCAACTAAGATTCGCATGAATATCCTTCCCTGTACCCATATTGCCTACTTGAAAACCACTTACATTCCTCACATATATTTCTGATGTGGTTGCATATCAATCTTTACATTAATTTACCTACCACTGATGTCAAACTGATTGGCCCCCAATTTTTTACTCTATTTCTCACCCCTCATTTATGTACCAGCACTACTATCATACTTTTCCAGTCCTATGGTAAGCAGCAAGTATCCAGACTCAGTTTAAATAATATTTCAAGATAAGGTACAATGTCACTCCAGCTATCTTTAAGATATCTGTAGTAATATTATCTACACCAGCCCCTTTATGTTTTTCAGCTTTCTTATTTCCTTCGTAGTGTACTCTGAATGAATGTTATGGAATTGTTTAATGTACCATGTATGCTATGACTGTACATCTACTGGTGTACTTATTATTTTGTTATGCAGTTGTTTAGCTGTAAATTGACTACTTTCCACATCCCACAGAGCCAGTCTCTTATATTGGGATCAATGGAAAATGAATGTATTGTATTATATTCAATTTTTTGATCTGTTCATTTTAATTGTGGTGTTAAGCTTGTTCTTCGAGTTAGATCATGCCATTTCTGATTCATTCTCGTTAATGCTCTCTCTACACCAAACCCTCATTATGGCACAAATCTTGTTTGTCTTTATGGAAGGAACATTTTGTACATGTTCTTTGTGATAATATTGTGTCCTATTCATGTGATCTCAATTTTAAATTTTATTATTGTTTATAAAAATAGATGATTTGTTTCTCTATTAAGTAGTAATTTTAAAAGTTGACAACTCCCTCAGAACCTGAATCTTTTTGCATAGTCACTAACTTGAGTGGATGGATTTGATATTTATTTTAAATATTGGTTAATCATTTTGTATTGCTTAATTATGTAGCCTAAATGGTTGTGTTTATTATTTTGTGTGAACATTGCTGCAGAGCGCAATTATTAACTGATATCATAATAGAGCTAGATTTTTTTAAACATTGGAAGACAGCAGAGGTTTCAAGAGAGTACTGGGAGTGTACAAGGTATGAGGTGTTGAAAGATATTGTTGAAAGAATTTAGAGTAAAGCATGGAAGGGAAAATATGATCATGACCACAAGCTGGCACTTAATTTCTGTAAAATTTTCTTTCGCACATAAGGGATCAGAGATTGGAATAAATTACCAAGGTAAATGATGATTAATTTACCAAAAATGCTCACAGAATTTAAAATTAAATCTGTAAATAGCTTCTTATCAAAATATGCTTGTCCTAGGGTACTTGTTATACTTTATTATACAATAATTTCTGTAACAACTTATTTCTGAGATTTTATAATTTTTGTACAACAGAAAAAAGAGGTAACTGTAAATACAATAAATACTCCATATTGTAAACCACAATTGTTTTAATTGGTAATTGAAGTTGTGAAAAAACCTGTAAATAATAGTTGATGTATGTTTTAATACATAACTGTGTTTCAAGCATTCATAAAAG
The DNA here is from genome assembly GCA_031002005.1 of Vandiemenella viatica. Lineage (NCBI taxonomy): Eukaryota > Metazoa > Arthropoda > Insecta > Orthoptera > Morabidae > Vandiemenella > Vandiemenella viatica. Next base: position 2,922 of record JARYHS010007514.1, read on the forward strand.
AAATTGGAACTGAGGAAACTTGAATTTTTCTTTTTATAAAGGCTCATATACAATTAAAAACCTAAAGTTTAAAATGTTAGAAACAGTGGTGGAAATCAAACTGCTATTTGTTTGATGTTACAAATGTTGAAAATAATGTAAAATATCTTATTTGCAAGAGGACATGTCTATGTTGGCATTGCTTGAGGTAAAATAGCGTATATCACTTTTTCACCACAGTATGCAGATTTGCGATAACCCTGCTAGTCATTTGGACCTTACGACACTCTGAAAGGTGTAATTTTAAGAGTGGCTCCTTTTGCTTCCAAAAAAATCAACATTAAAAAACATCCGTTGTCAATAACAATAAAATGTCCTCCTTTTAAAAAGCTCAAGGAAGCCTGATAACTCTACCATTTGAGGATCAGTTTATTGCTCCACCATATAAATGGGGAACAATATAAAGCTACTCCAAACCAACTAATACCTACTAGTGCTTGAGAGTATGAATACCTTTGTAATGTGAGTATGTTCCTTGACCATGGTCAGGGTAACCACTACTTTGTATTGGAATCTCAGTACAATCAATAACAATGTTTTATTCCTCCATCCACCTTTTTGTACATTGCCTAAAAAATTTAATTCTTTGAAAGCATTATACACACAGGTGGGAACAGTTAACCGAAAAGTTAACTTCGTTAATGGTTAATCCACTACTTAGAAAAGTTAACTTCAATAATCGTTAAAGCGTTACATTTTTGCAAAATTAGCAGCAAGTTTAAGTTAACCATTAAAAGTCAACCATCCAAGAGTGGAACAGATGCTTATGTGTTGTAATACGGTATTACTGCAAGCAATACCAAGTGCTATGTACCATGAGTGAATCCAATAATATATCTACCAAATGTCATTCTGGAAATGGAGTTTTTACTGGGGGTTCAGCGTTTTCACCAGATTCTCAAATGTATCGGATTCTTCAGCATGTAGTGGAATCTTGTTGTCAACAAAAAGGATTGCAGTACATCGCCCCACATCAGCTTCGTAATATGATTGGTCCCCGGTAGCTATGATACCAAATTTTTTTGTTGACGTAAACTTTTATTAGCAGATTGCGATGAAAACCAAATCAATCCTTCTGCTATGTATATCAGAAGAAGCAACAGCACTTGAAGGCTTTGAATTATTTTTCTTTTTTTCCCAATTAAGTTGGCTCTGTTTTTACTTTTCTTCAAACAATTCATACCTATTTGGATAGATGCAAAGGCTAGATATGTGTGGCCTTGATTGTGAAAAGTTTAGGAAAAACGCAGTTTGAATGAATAAATCAAATGTTTCAGTCTAGATTTAAGTGCAACATAAACGCATAAATGTGGCCTAGGATTTTTAATATTCTAGTTGCTGTTGTTAGCATTGCTGCTTTTCATTAACTGATTGAAGAGCTAAAGTTTTAATTACGTAATCATTTAACGAATGTCAAGATTAACTTATTTCACTAACAAATACCAAACCAGTTACAACTAAAAAAAGATAGATTTTCAAAACCTTCTTTCCTAGTATAAAATAGCATGGTAGCAGTAATGGCAAAAAGAACTAGGAAATAAAAATTCAAATAACCCGCTGGCATTGAGATCTCGATTTAAAATGTTTCCAGGCAAACTCCAGGATGACTGCTGCAAGAAGCAATGGCTGCATTTGTTAGCTGTTCTTGTCCCGAAATCTCCTCCGTCATTAATAAGGTCGATGGCAATGAAGCGTAAAGCCATAATAATTAAGAATAGTTAAAGTATAAAACAGAAGAGTGTATGTGCGTTTTAAAGAGGAGATATGATATTTTTAAAATACTATCAACCCATATCACCATAACTGAAATTCTTAAATGTGGAGAAAGTTCTTTCTTTGTAGTAAAAATAATGTACTTCATAGAAGGTAGATCCTTCATTCGTCCTTCACGAAACCACATTACAGCCAAATATACTTTTTATTGACATCTCAATAATATAATTTGGTTATTTTTAAAACATTATTCGTTATTGGGTCGGTTCAGCAGTCATAGAAAATTCTCATTCCCTTTATTTGTAGCACTCATTGTATGTAGCATTTAACATTAATTTACAGACCGAAACGGTAGTTCTAACATACTGTTATCATTTTGTAAGCGATTCCAACCTAGTAGTCAGGGGGGGGGGTCTAGGGGGCTCAAAAGCCCCCCCCCCAAAGCATCTAAGTCCACCCCCAACATTGTATTTTTGGAGACTTTTTTTTGTTTTGTTTAGCTTTACGGATTCGATGCCCGAGGAGGCTATAAAGACTACCCCATGGGCGACTCAAGGCCCCCCCCCCCAAAAAACCAAGATCAACTGAAGGCAAGCCCTCTGAAACAAAATTCTCTCAAGTCAAGCCCCTCCCCCAAACCAAGTCAGCTTAAGGCCCCCTCCCGCACAAAAAAAAAAAAAAAAAAAAAAAAAAAAAATCCTGGATCCGCCCCTGCTAGTAGTATTCCTGTCAAAACATTTAACAGTTACCAAATTTCTATTTTACATTATGTAGTCAAGATTCCAATGAAGGAAGATGTAAATCCATCTTGCGTATGACGAGAGAGATGTCCGAAGTCAAAATGAAACGAAATATACAGGCGAGTTGCGCTATAGGTCTATTTCATTGTTACGCTAAAATAGATTGAAATTACTTGCTTTACGTGTCCCATATATGTATCATAGAAACCGCTGGAGTAGATAACGTATATTGGATGTTAACACGGCAGTATGGAAAATATTTATCGACAAGACAGGTTCATAAAATAGAAACATGCTCAAAAAGTAATTTTTTTCACTTTTGCTCCAAGTAGTACAATTACTTGACAGTAATTACATAAAAGCTTTCATTGGGAAGCAAACCTGACCGGTAGCGTGGTTTGGTTTGCGTCCTCGCGAATACGGGCGAGTTGCTGTATAGATCCATTTAATCGTTACGCTAAAATAGGTTGAAATTACTTGCTTTTCGTGTCCCATATGAGTGTCATAGAAACCTCTGGGGTAAATAACGTTTATTCTAAGTCAACACACGGCAGTACAGAAAAAGAAAAATTAACGGCTAGTGAACTTATTTCGTTTTTCCTTAACTGCGAGTTCCATTTTTTTTTTCGTGTTTTGAATTGATTGTACCTATTTGCTGGTGGTGGTATCTAGTGATGGAATTATGAAGTACTGAAGAAGAGTTATTCACTTGTCTAATTTGCAACCAAAGATGTTACACGTATCGTCAATGTGACGTCACTTCCTCATGCCGTGGAGTGGGAGGATTTTTCGGCTCGGCATCGGGTGTACCCACAGACGCACGTCTTCAGCGTTCCATCGTCGCTTAGCCTCAGTAATTGGATTCGAAGCTTCGCTTAGTTGGTAACCACAATTCCGCTTGGTAAAAGTTGAAGCAACTCGAATTTAAATTCTTCAGTGTGAAAGCACAATCACATATGCTTGCGGTACGCACCAGCACCTTGATGTATTCAAATTCCAAGCCATTTCACAGTTCAAGGCTATGTTATCTTTATATATTTAAAAATCTCGAGTCGCGATGTTTGCCCGAGATGAACTCCGAAACTACTTAACTGATTTTGATTAAATTTGGCTTACTGTGTGTAATTTGGATAGTGTTTATCTCGATTATTGACCTTAATATTAATTATTGCAAATGAAATGTTTGTTCGATTTTTGTCATAGGACAATGGTTTGTACTTATTTGTAAATGCCGTAAGTTTGAGCGTTCTGGTGGCCCAGTGATTAAGGCGTCCGACTAGGGAACCCAAGGTCGCTGGTTCGAATCCCTGTGCCGGCGAGGATTTTTATGAGCACTTAACTCAGCCTTCACCACCGGCTCAGGGGTGGAATGCGCAGCCAATAGAAAACCCTGTCACCAGGTCGTTACGACTGCACGAAATCATTTTATAGGTCTCTAACAGATGGCGATGTATTAATTTATCGACACAACACTTGGTTATCAAGGTTGGGTAAGCATCCAGTAGATGGCGTTGTGTTTCGATTTATTTATGTTACAGTCAATTACACGTGAAATGTGTTTACGTATGACATAAGCCAGTTTCGTGAATTTTTCGTATTGCATAATTTTTATAATTGTGCTGTGTATTGTGTTGTGTATCGTTTGTGTGTTATTGTATTTAACGGCAAAGTAATTACACACATGAATATAACATTGAAGAAAACGTTACGATAAATTCAAAAACGTGTAAGCATTTGTTGCTTGCTTCTCATTTTTCTTCTTCTTTTCATTATGGCCAGCTAGGGACCACGTGTCAATTTCAATTCTTCCCCTGTTTTTTTTTTTCTTTCTTTCTTCCTCTCCAGTACTCCATTATTGCACTGTGTTTTCTCTTTCTCTCTTCAGACCATTTTGCACCCGTTTTCTTCTCCTCTCTACCTTAGAATCCTGCCATATTCGAAATCTGAGTTCGAAAATATTTTCTTTCCATACTGTTCACTGATATTATTTCGTTTCAAATCTTTCTTAATCTCTTGAATCCCAAAAAATATTTTAATATCTTTTTTGTTAGCCTGGTGTCATCCATGCGATAGATGTGTCGAAAAAATATCATTCGCCTTTCTTCCGACTGATTCTTTTATTTTTTTCAATGTTATGATTTATTTCCTCGTAAGTTCTTATCTTCCATTGTAATGTATTTTTCAATGGACCCGAAATTCTCCTTATAATTCTTCATTCCAATACTCCAAGCTTATCCAATTTCTAATTTAATAGCGAACGGTCTGGTGGCTCAGTGGTTAAGCCGTGCGACAGGAGATCGAAAGGTCCTAGGTTTGAATCACTGTCTCGGCGGAGATTTTCATAGGCATTTAACCCGATTTTCACCACTGACACAGCTTGCTGTGTAATGTGAAGTACGCCAGAACGCTTCCGTGGTCGGGATTCCATGTAAAACTGTAGGTCTCCGGTACCCGGCACAGTTGCCGCGTTAGGTTAAGGCGGCGACGACAGGGGTGGAATGAGCAGCTGATAGATGACTTGTCATCAGGTCATTACGACCACACGGAATTATAGTTATTATTATTTAATATCAGGCATTTACCTTGCATAGAGGCATTCCGGTTTCAGCACCGTATTATAGTGTCTTATTTTAAGGATTTTAGAAAGGCACTTTTTGTTGTAATTCAACTATTTTTATTTTAATTGTTGCAATTATAAATTTCAGTGAAATGCCGCCAATAAAATGCAACAATGCGTGTAGCAGAGAGGCACGACGCAAACGTGTTGAGAGGGTTCATCAATCAGCAGAAAAAATCGCGGCAAGTAACGAAGCTCAAAGAACCAGGACAGCAGACCGTCGTATGCAAGAATCTCAAGAACAGCGTGATGAACATCTGCGACAGAATATATCGAGAACAAGAGCGGCACGAGAACAGCACGTCGCTACATTTAGAGAAAGAAAACGAGAGAGACAGCAAATCAGCTGTGCATTAGCACCTGTACCATTTGTTCATCTTGCGTTCGACTATGCACCAGACATTGATTACTCTGCACATTCTAAAATTGCAATCGGTGCATTGGACAAAGTATGCAAATACTGTCAGGCGTTGAAATTCCGCAATGAAGCAGCCGGCATGTGGTGTGCATCAAGAAAAATTGTATTATTACCACTTCCCACTCCCCCAGAACCTTTGCAATTACTTCTTGCTGGCGAATCAAACGATTCGAAATTGTTTCTGCGCAAGACACGCAAATTCAATTCCTGTTTCCAGATGACGTCTTTTGGAGCAACTAAAATTTGCGATCTCAAGTCTGATGGACGTCATTTTGAAACTACATTCAAAATACAAGGCCAGGTGTACCATAAGATAGGGTCGTTGATGCCGATGCCTAATGATGTCCCGAAGTTTCTACAAATCTATTTTATGGGGAGTTGTGAAGAACGCGTGACAACTCGGTGCCAGTATAATTTCATTGAACAAGCAGAAGAGGAAGGAATTGTGGTATTGTTGGAAACATTTTTGAAAAATAATAATCAACTTATTCAATTGTTTAAAAGAGTGTCGCCACAATTAAAAAATGACAACTATCAAATTGTCTATCAAAGCTGACAAATTACCATCAGGAGTACAAGTTGGCTTTAGAGCCATCAAAATCGCATGTCCAGATGGCACCGTTAGTTTAACTTTGGATCTACACCGTTTCGTATGACACACTCCAGTATCCACTGATATTCTGGCAAGGGCAGGATAAATATCACATCAATATCAAACAGTATGATCCAGTTACTGGTAAACTTAATATTCAACTATTTAAGTCCTTATTTTATTAATACAGTAGAACCGCGGTATTCCGAACAGAGGCCGGATTATCGCGGTCCCACTATATTAATTTCTTATTCTTCTAATTTTTTTTTACTATTTAATTTCTTATTTTTTCAGGTAATGAAACAAATAAAAAAAGTTACTTCAATGAAGTATTACGCCCAACGATTGATGAGTAGACGTAATCAGGTTAACTATATCCTTCGATATCATCAACTGTACCATCAATACGTCGTGGAAATGTACGCTAAGATTGAAAACGAACGTTTGCTATTTATCCGATACAACCAGCAGTGGCGTAGCTAGGTCAACAAGGGCCCCGGTGCAAAAAATTTAGTTTGGGCCCTCAAGCCGGGCGGGCGACCTTTTTTTTGCTTCGTGTGATGCCCCGTGAGCTGAGGATGGGGGCCCTTGAGTTGTCCTTAGGGGCCCCGTGAGCAGTGGTTGGGGGCCCCCTGAGCGAGCAGCGAGGGCCCTTAGTAGGGTTCTTCCTGTGTCTCAGGGGACCCTTTAGACGACGGTAGAGCTAATAAAAAAAAAAAAGGTAGCCAGTTTGCCGAGAGGGCTCGTGGGCCCTCTAAACTGCGCTTGGGGGCCCCCAGAGATGCGCTTTGGGGTCCCTTGAGGTATGCTTGGGGGCCCCCTGAGCGTAGGGGCCCCGGTGCACTGCACCGCCTAGCCCCATAGTAGCTACGGCCCTGACAACCAGGCTAAATTACGATCGGAGGAATACATCCACTTACGAGATGCTATTATCGGCTATATAGATGAAAATCTAAATGCCAATTATATCGGTAATGGATTTATTTTACCTTCAAGCTACATCCGCAGTCCACGGAACATGCAAGAATATATACAAGATGCAATCACTTACGTACGCCATTATTTTTTTTATTACATTTACATTTAATCCAAATTGGGAGGAAATACAAACTTTTCTATTGCCAGGTCAACAATCAATGCATCGTCATGATATCACGGCACGTGTGTTCAAACAAAAATTATTATCATTGATTGATTTAATCGTAAAACATTCGGTTATCGGTAACACATGTTGCTATATGTATTCGATTGAATGGCAAAAGCGTGATTTGCCTCGTTCTCACATTTCGATTTGGCTTAAAGTTGAAATCCGACCAGATGAAATTGATCAAATAATTTCTGCCGAAATTCCGGACCCGGTAATTGATCAAGAATTGTTTGATTTTGTTACCAGTCACATGGTCCACGGAATGTGCGATACTTTTAACATGACATCGCCATGTATGGAAGATGGAAAATGTAAGAAGCGTTTCCCAAAGGAATATACGAATGATACTATTACGGATATCGACTGTTATCCGTTGCATCGCCGCAGAAACTTTGAGAATGGAGGCCACACATTTATGATGTGAATGTCAAATTCTAGAAACCAAGTTGAAATTGACAATCAGTGGGTGGTACCATACTCATCATTGCTTTCAAAAACGTATAAGGCTCATAATAATGTGGAGTTTTGCAGTTCTGTAAAATCCATTAAGTATATTTGCAAATTTGGCCGTAATTTAAGTAAAAAAATGTAAATAAGAATGCCGAAATAGCATGATACCAGATAGGTAGATACATCAGCAGCAACGAAGCTATCTGGCATATTCTTAGTTTTCCCATACATGAAAGAGACCCTTCTATCCAGCATCTTGCAATACATCTTGATAACGGTCTACGTGTAAATTTCACCGAACAAAATATTCTACAAAGAGGACTTGAACCACCAATAACGACATTAACTAAATTTTTCACATT